>VDFB02392441.1:0-34042 GCA_007258455.2 Sequoia sempervirens
TGACTCTTCTATCCTCAAATATCATTATATATTTATATCTATTCTTCTCTTGTCGCATTTCGAGGAAGCTCAAGGATCTCAGCACCTTGTTCAGTACAAAGGAGAGTGAGAAATGGGACATGAGTCTTTTTTCTGTGTTTGTATTGACACACTTAGCCCTATGATGATTTTAAAAAGCATAACCAATAACAAACTAGACATTCTTCCACCCTTTGTTCGAAGAAATGATCATTTCATACCCTATCAATTCCATTAATTTCTATTTCCACCCTTGCATGTCCTTTCTTCTAAAATCAAATACATTTCAAAATCCATTTATATGCTTCCCTTGCATCATACCAATGTGTTGCATTCCTTTTTTCATTCAATCCAGCTCACTCATTCAAATTTTTTTTTCTTGCATTTAATTTTAAGCATATAACTCAAAAATGATAAATTCATACCATTTACATTCCATTCATTCTCATATCCACTCTCGCATATCCTTGCCTCCCATATCAAATAATTTTCATAACTTATCCATACACCTTCCTTGCATCTCATCATTCTCTCAATTGCCTCTCTTTGTTGCACTCGCATAACTCATTCTTCTTTTTTACCCTCACATATCTTTATCTATCTATACCTCAAATATACCTTCATCCATCATGACAAAATTCACACCATACCAAACAAAGAAAAAGATGAAGAAAATATCAAGGTTATGCAATTAAACACTGAGGGCTTTGAAAATAACAATCATAACATAGAGTTGTATTCAAGAGTTCTTTTCAAAACATCTTTTCCAAATCTTGTTTATTATAGATCGCTAAAAGCGCGTATGACAATTTCTTAAAGTCTAAAAATGTGTAATCAGATTTAACAAATATTTACATGTATCAATGCATTCAAATGCATCATTAAATATCCTTTATACACTTGTTCAAAAAAAATAATGTATATGTTTCAAATGCAAATTGTTTCTGACATTTCTAACTTTATGCACATAGGCATTTATAGATTCTTGTTTATGTACCAAATTACATGGACACATGTATACATCCATGCATGCATAAATGTTTACATGGATCCATATATCTATGCATTCCTTTGATATATGCATTTCTCGTTCAAATGTCAAGGATGCTTTTCGCTCTTCTATGCATTGTGTGCACATGGATACATGTATACATGCATGCATGTATACATAGATGGCTCAAGCATTGTTACAAATGTTTAAGATTATTTGCATTTAATAATTTAAACAAAATAATAATACATTTTTTCTTTCTGAATAAGATCATAAAGGACGTTTGTTACTGCAAATGTATACATACACCCATGTAAAAATACAAGTATTCATTGGTATATCTATCAAAAATTCCACGTATTTATTCTTTTCATAGTATATGCATAACAACTTTTGCTTTGTTTTCTCTTTTGACTCTTGTATCCTTAAATATCATTATATTTTTATATCTATTCTTCTCTTGTCGCATTTCAAGGAAGCTCAAGGATCTTGGCACTTTTTTTAGTACGAAGGAGAGTGAGAAATTGGACATTAGTCTTTCTTCTATGTTTGTATTGAGATACTCAGCCCTATGATGATTTTAAAAAGCATAACCAATAACAAAATAGACATTCTTCCACCCTTTCTTGGAAGAAATGATCACTTCATACCCTATCGAATCCACTCAGTTCCATTTCCACCCTTGCACATCGTTTCTTCTCAAATCAAATAAATTTCAAAATCCATTTATATGCTTGCCTTGCATCACACCAATGTGCTGCATTCCTTTTTTTTCTTTCAATGCAACTCACTCATTCAAATTTTTATATCTTGCATTTAATTTTCAGCGTACAAATAAAAAATGATAAATTCATACAATTTACATTCCATTCATTCTCATATCCAGTCTCACATATCCTTGCCTCCCATATCAAATACTTTTCATAAGGTATTCATATACCTTACTTGCACCTCATCATTCTCTCAATTCCTTCTCTTTGCTACACTTACATAGCTCATTCTTCTTTACTACCCTTACATATCTTTATCTATCTATAGCTCAAATATACCTTCATCCATCACAAAAAAATCCACACCATACCAAAGAAAAAAATGAAGAAAATATCAAGGTTATGCAATTAAACACTGAGGGCTTTGAAAGTAACTATCATAACATAGAGTTGTATTCAAGACTTCTTTTCAAAACATTTTTTCTAAATCATGTTTATTACAGATAACTAAGAGCACATATCACAGTTTCTTGGAGGCTAAAATGTATGGTCAGATTTAACAAATATTTACATGTATCCATGCATTCAAATGCATCGTTAGATATCCCTTATACACTTGTTCAAAAAACAATAATGTATTATTCTTTTGTTTCAATCATAAATGTTTTTCCTATATCTTTCAAATGCAAATTATTTCTGACATTTCTAACTTTATGCACACAAGCATATATAGATTCTTGTTTACATACCACATTGCATGGCCACATGTACACATTGATGCATGCATAAATGTTTTCATTGATCCATATTTTTATGCATTCCTTCGATATATGTATTGCTGATAAATAGTTAATTTTTCCTCTTTTCTTTCATTTAATACTACAAATGCAAGTTGAGCCTCATTTTTAACATGCATACATGCATTCAAATGCATCATTAGATATCCTTTATACACTTGTTCAAAAAGCAATATTGTATTATTCTTTTGTTTCAAGCATAAATGTTTACATTGATCCATATATTTATGCATTCCTTCGATATATGCATTGCTAATAAATAGTTAATTTTCCCTGTTTTCTTTCATTTAATACTGCAAATACAAATTGAGTCTCATTGTTAACATAGACTTGTATTCAAGAGTTCTTTTCAAAATGTCTTTTCTAAATCATGTTTATTACAGATCTTTAAAAGCACGTATGATAGTTCCCCGAAGGCTAGAATATATAATCAAATTTCACAAATATTTACATGTATCCATGCATTCAAATGCATCATTAGATATACTTCATACACTTCTTCAAAAAACACTAGTGTATTATTCTTTTGTTTCAATCATAAATGTTTTTTTTTATATGTTTAAAATGCAAATTGTTTATGACATTTCTAGCTTTATGCACACAGGCATATATAGATTCTTGTTTACATACCAAATTACATGGACATGTGTACACATCCATGCATGCATAAATGTTTGCATGGATCCATATTTTTATGCTTTCCTTCGATATATGCATTCATAATAACTAGTTTATTTCTCTTGTTTTCTTTCATTTAATACTGCAAATGCAAGTTGAGTCTCATCATGCTTTTAGACTTGTTTAGATGCCAAGGATGCTTTTCACTCTTCTACACATTATGTGCACGTTGATACATGTATACATAGATGCCTCAAGCATTGTTACAAATGTTTCTCTCTCAATAATTTGCATGCAAAGTGCTATAAACATGTGAATTATTTTAGTGTAGCTACATTTTATCTTACGTAATAAGGTTCTTTATATCTTTCCAAATTATTTTTTGTTTAAAATATATACACAAAAATATTTATTCGTATTACATACACAAGATTAAAATCTTATTTATAATAAAATCAATAACTTTGTACTGTTTCATCTAAGAATTTATTGTAATATTTATTTCACTTATTACATTTTAATAAGTTAAATTATTACATTTTATTTTGAATGCAAAGTGCTATAAACATGTGAATTATTTTATTCTACCTACATTCTATTTTAGGTAATAAGGTTATTTATTATATCTTTGCAAATTACTTTTTGTTTAATATATACACAAATATTTACTCATATTACATAAACAAGATTAAAATCTTATTTATAATAAAATCAATAGCTTTCTAGTGATTCATCTAAGAATTTATTGTAATATAATTACATTGTTCTATACACAAAAATATTGTTCGTATTACATAAACTTTAATCTTGTTCGTATTACGATTAAAGTCTTATTTATAATAAAATCAATAGCTTTATATAGAAGTAACCTTCATACTACATTAAAAAAAAGATTGATTAATCTTAGAAAAGTTTACACTCAAATGAGCTACACCTATCAATGTTCCACCTAACACTAGTGTTTCTACTAGCACTTGCATATTGTGATATGATAAACTAAAATAACTCAGTTGTATTAATTAACGCAACATGTGTTTTAGAACATTACACTAAACATAATTTTATTTACAAATAGACGTAGAAGCAAAAAAATAGATATGGTAAACTTTGTTTTGCCATGCATATAAATATGGGTCATGTAAAGAATGCATTTTTTTTAGTGCCTGCGCACATGTTTTTGTAAATTGTTGCAAATGATATTTGATGCTTTAGAAATATTCCTACATCAAAAATTTGTTCGAATTCAAATGACTAATGAATTTATGCAGCAAAAGGTTTATTAAAAAAAAAAATTAAAAACTGTGCATTGGTCATAAGTAGTTTATTTCTCCTGTTCTCTTTCATTTAATACTGCAAATGCAAGTTGAGTCTCATCGTGCTTTGAGACTCATTCAGATGCCGAGGATGCTTTTCACTCTTCTATGCATTATGTGCACGTGGATACATGTATACATGCATACATGTATACATAGATGGCTCAAGCATTGTTACAAATGTTTTAGATTATTTGCATTTAATAATTTAAACAAAATAATAATACATTTTTGCTTCCTAATTAAGATCATAAAGAATGTTTCTTGTCGCAAATGTATACATACACTCGTAAAAAAACAAGTATTCATTGGTATATCTATAAAAAAGTCCACGTATACATGGTACCCATAAATCCAATTTTGCATGCATCCATAACAAATGTTAATTGTTCACATGTATCTATGCACCGTGTTGCCCATTGACCCTAAACATTCCACACATTGATGCACCATTGTAAATTACTTCAAACTTTCCTAGCTATATTTAATACATTTATATTCCTATCTCCTACCTAATTACTTTTTCTAACTCGACGCTTGCATCACTTGTTTGGAGAGGAATTTGGTGTAAGGTAATTTTTTTAAAAATTAGTATATAATAATGTTGTTTAATAAATATAAAATTTTAAATAATTAATTAAAAAGGTTTAATAATAAATATATAATGAAAGAAGATTTTTTTAAAAAATATATGTTTAATAATAAATGTATTGTGAAAAATTTTGATATTAATTTTATATAATAAATTATTTTTAAATTATTTTATATTTTAACTTCTTTTAATTATTTTTTTTGTTATATTAAGTGTTTTAAAGATTTCTCTTGATAATATAGTTATATAATATTATTATCTTATTTTTAAAATAATATAAATATATAATATTTTAATCTTATTTTTAAAATAATATAAATATATTAATTAAAATTTTTGATACAATAATATACATTCATTTTCATTTAGCTTTTTCATGTAGCATTTGATATTTTATTTTTATTTATCTAAGATTTTTTTATTTTATGGAGTTAAGAATTATTTCTATTTATAGTTATTTTTTTAATTTGAAATCTCTTATCAAAGCTCAAGAAAATAAAATAACAACAATTAATATTTGTTAGTACATATAATTCCAATAAAACTAATTAATATGATGAAAAAATGATTCTTATATGAAAATATAAAATATAACATAAAAATATAAACAAATTTCAAAATATTATAATTCTTAAAACATTCAATAGACAAAATATTTCTAAAATAAAAGTCAATACCATTTCCTTTTTCTTTTTTCCATTCATAAAAAAAAATTCAACTTTATTAAATTAAAAATATTAAAAAATAATAATTTCCCATTAGATTATAACCATACTTGTACCTCTCAAACTCTAAATACCATAATAGTAGTATGCAAAGTGACATGCCATCATCATATATAAAATTGAAAGACAACTAAATATTTTAAAAATTAAAACTATTAAGAATTATTTGATTTTTAATTTATTAAGAGTTATTTTATATGTCATCATCATATATAAAAACTAAAACACAATTAAACGTTTAAAAAAATTAAAACTATCTAAGAATTGATAAGTAGGAGGCATTTTCCATAGAATGTCAAATTGTGATATTGCTATCAAGATTCAACCATGTAGTTTTGGGGTCAAACTCTCAAAAACTCACGATTGAATCCTCATACAATATCACTATCTAAGAATTATTTAAGTTTTTTATTTATTTAAGAGTTATTTTATTATTTTTTTCATTCACTTAGAATCATTTAAGTTGTTTTTTACATTAAAATCTTTGAAGTAAATGATTTTTTTTATAAAAAAACTCTTAACTAAATAAACATAAATTAATGTCAATTTTCTAAACATACAATTGATCACCTACCTTATGATTTCCCATGGATAAATTAATTCATCTAATTATCCAAAAAAATTGGTATGATGAATTTATTAGTAATGATAATATTAAATCCACCAAATATTCCAACAATTCATGTGTTCCTTAATATCTTCCCTTTTTAATTGTTTGGTTAATATAATAGGAAAAACTTTTACATTTCTCTTCACATGTCTCCAATTAACACTTGGATCCCATAATCTCATAGAATGATAAGTTTGAATTATTTCACCATTCTTGTGATTTGTCCCATGATGCTAAAAGAACAAATATGATAAAGCATGAAGTAAAAGATATGTAATAACATACATATAGTCAAAACTCTTAGCTCCCTCTACTGAACTAGAGATTTTGGCATCATCATAAACCTTCTTATGACTCAAAATTTTAATACTAAAATTAAATAGAATTCTTCTCAAAGTGCACACTCATTAGCATAATTATTTAGAATATCAATGTATATTTTTCTAACTCAATATTTTGAAGACTATGAATGCTTCTCGGAAAGGAACACATTTTTCAACCATATTTTTAAAAAGTGATATTTTTGCTCAATAAATTCATCAAGTTCAATATTTTTTGAATTTCAACCTTAAGAATTAATAAAGATTTTTTTAAAAAAAATATCTATACCTTTCATCTTCTTGGTGGATTCTTCCAAAATGCACTCCCTCATAATTTCTCATTCAGATAAGGATTTATATAATCCTTGTTGAAAGTGATAACTTTAAATTCTTGAAACTCATAATTCTTTTTCTATACTCCTCCATGATTTGTTTATTATCCCTTTCTTACAATCTTTAAGAAATTATGATAGTTGAGCAGGAGGAAGAAAAAAACTTTCTAGAAATATTTTGTCCATTAAATTTTTTATGAATTATACTATTTTGAAAGTTGTTTATTTTTTTATGTTATTATTATATTTTCATTTAAGAATTATTTTTTCCCAAATCATTTTAATTAGTGTTATTTTATTTTCTTGGAGAGTTTTTTATAAGAGTTATTTCAATTTTTTTTTTAAAATAACTATAATAGAAATAACTCTTAAGTAAATAAAATAAAAAATTCTTGAATAGTTATAAAGTTAAAAAATATATCTTAGATAAATAAAAATAAAATATCAATGCAAAATGAAAAAGAATGTATGGACAATTTTAATTAATATATTTATATTATTTTAAAAATAAGATAATAATATTAAATAAATATATTATCATAAGAAACATATATCTTATCACAAAGAAATCTTTAAAAACACTCAAATATTACAAAAATATAATTAAAAAAAATTAAATATAAAATAATTTAAAAATAATTTATTATTTAAAATTTATTTCAATTTTTTTCACAATACATTTATTATTAAATATATATTTAAAAAAAAAAAAAATTCATCCTCTCTCCTTATATATATTTATTATTAAAACTTTATTTTTTTTAAAAAAACATTTTCATTATCTTTTATTATATATTTATTATTAAATTTTTTTAACTAATTATTTAAAATTTTATATTTACTAAACACCGTTATTATATATTAATTTTTAAAAAAAATTAAAAAATATATTATTTAAATACCCTGATTATTAAACTACCCTTACACCTAATTCGTCTCCGAATAAAAGCAAAGGTTTATTTAAACATGCTGTAACTTTCCTTTCCTAGCGGAGTATTTATGGGAAAAGATTTGAGCATATTTATCCCCGAATGGAATGTGGGACTAAAGAAAAATATAACTAAGTGAAAACAGAGATAGAAAAGTTTATCGAAACGGAATACAAAGTTCATCCAAACGGAATCCCTCAAAAAGCAAATAGGGTACGAATATGTCAGGGAATGGGCCCGGCCACCTAGGCATCAGCGCTTACAGTGTGCCGGTTAAGCCCGGCCAAAATGGCCTCGGTGGCACGAATTCATAGGGAAGCATATATATATGTAAAGGTACAGTATAGATAAAGGCCCTTAGAGCCTTACATGGTGACTTGTGGATTTTTGAGAACCATGAGGAAGTTCCTTGTGACACGGGCTACTCATTTGCCGTTTTCTTTGTTAACTACCAGACTGATTATACAGATCCAGATGACCTGCAGATGGTGTGGGTTGCAAACAGAGAGCGTTTAGTGCGAGACTGTTCGCAACCCTTGGACTCACCTCCTCTGGGAATCTTGTGTTGAAGGACGCAGATGGCAGTCTGGTCTGGTCTACAAATACACCCTCCAAAGATTTTCAGGGACTAATGATCGAAGAAATGGGGAACTTAGTGCTCTCTAACAACTCCAATGGAACCATGATGCAAGTTTGGCCTGAAACCTAAGAATTGCATCCGTTTAAACAGCTCATCTTCCTCCTCGGCCTGCCCATTCCACACATACCCTGCAATAAATGCAGTCCACACAGTAGAGAGCAAAAACACCATTGCATCCACAAGAATCGACGAAACGAGAAGCCTGGAGATAGTATTAAAGGTGCGAGAGGGAATATGAAGAGATCTGTATCATCAACTACTTTATTAATGTCATAGCCGCTGTCAGAGTCGGGGCAGAATGCAAGTTGTGTAGATACAACAAAGATAAAAGAGCGATCATGATCACTTTGATCATCTCCCGAAAGCAATGAGTCGTTGATTGCATATTCTAGATTGGATATATATAGACTCCAGAAAGGGAATGTTATCTCTGAATCCTCCCAGTATTCGCATGCATATACAGATCGGTACTCTCCTTATTTTTATGTCAATATCGAATGGCCTATTATCATTATATGCTTATCTTCTAATGTGTTAAAGGACGTCGTCCCTTCTCATCTGTCTCCTCGAATTTTCCGCTATAATTATCTTTCACTATTCACATAGCACAAGGTGGTTGATATTGTCCACTCAGCTATAATGATTTTAAAATATTATAATAATCATAATTGATTAATATTATTTTATGTTGTGTTTTAAATTAATTTTATATATGTTTAATATTTATAATATAATAATATTATAATTATAATATTGTTTTTGACAATTTTAGTTATAATAGTATCAATTGGTTAATATTTTTAAATACACTTTTATTATCTTAGGGTCACATTGGGGGGCATGACGTCAGTTCTATTTTCTTTCTTATTTGTGAAGTCTCCTTGTTATAGTTAAAGTCATAATAGGTTTTCTTATATAGTTTCATATCACATAAGATTATGGAATTCAAATGGAATAAAACGACTACACCATTGAAATGTTAAATTGGTTTTTACACCTTGAACCAATTTGTTGTATTGAAAAAAATAAAATAAAATAAAATAAAAAAATTCCTTCTTCTCAAAATAAGAATTAGACATTCAATTTCACGATGTTGACAATGCCACATAGTTAGAGGATGAAATAAGACAGTTATAGATCAAGAGGTAGAATTGATTGATCATCAGATATAGGCAACAAGAAATTCAAAGAAAAAATATATTGAAGCAAGAAAAACTTGAATTGAAATAAGCGAAACTTGTTTTGGATACCTAATTGCTAAATCAAAACCAAACTACTCAAAATGCACAATAGATAAATCAAAATAAAAGTATTTCTCAATAATATATAGGAAATTAAAATAATACACAAAACTTTCCAAAAAAGCATGAATAAAATGTGCTACAAAATCAAAAAAATCCAAAGCATAAAAACCATCAATAGAAAAATGTAAGTCAAAACATAAGACTCAACCCTATAAGACATGCTCAAAAGTTCTCCAATAAGGGTGTCATTGGGAACACAAAGGTGTATGTAACTTGAATTTTATGACATTCTAGGATATCCTAATATAACTAAAAATGAGATTAGAGGAAAGATACCAAAATTCCAGGGATAACACTGTCCCTAGTGAGGACCACTTATGATGTTTTTTCAATGTAAAAAATGGATATGAAATACAAGATGAAGATGTTATTATGAAATGTTTCATGCAATCACTAGAATAAAGTGCAAAAGATGGGCACTAGAGGCTTATAGATATTACCACTTTGTGGGATGATTTTATGAAGGCTTTTATATTATAGTATATAGAAAAAATGGATCCCAAATTTATAATCCACAAATTGACTACTCTTAAGAAAGGGGTCAAAGAAATAGTTGATTTCATTATAGGTTTGTGATTAAAATTATGAAATTTTATCTTCATATGAGGTCAAACGAATCCACATGCCTTATTTTAGATTGTGGGGAATTTGATGTCAATTTGGGTTACTTCTTATGAGATAAGAACGCTAAAAAATTAATGGAAACTTATGCCATGACTAGTAATATAGAGAGAGAAATGAGAGCATCTAGTAAATGCATTAAAGCGTTGATATAAAAATTCATAGACTAGGTGCAAAAAATTATAGCAAGCCCTTCAATCCACAAGAAAATTAGACAAGTCGATAAGATATATAAAGTATCTCTAGTATAAAGTTGCAAAAAAGAGAGAAAGGGGCACCTTTTAATTACTGTTCCACACATTTTAATGATAATTTTTGCATCCTTGAAACCAAATTCAATCTTTCATTAGTATTATATGAGTTGTACCATTCTTAAAGCTAAGCACAATCACTATCAAAATTTCGATCATACAAACAATCATTGGCAAATGATCTAAATGGTTGTTGACTTGGTTGGTTCAATTTGTTTTATCTTTTTATTAATTTATCTTCAATCATGTTAGTATGTGCCTTGAGGATGTTCCAAGAAGGATTTAGAGGTGCGATGGTGCATCATGACCTGTTTTCTCTTTGCTTTTTGTTTGTGGTTTTTTGTGGCAATATACCTTGTGCAACTTGGTTCCTTGCATGTGTCTAAATTTTCCATTCAGCATAATTAAAACATCCTATGCAAGCTAAAGCTAAATCAAATTCTCTCTTATATCAAGATCTGTTTATGCACCCAGGAGCCTGTGCTGAAAGCCAAAACAGCCAAACAATGAGAAGCAACCAAAAAAGCTATTTCACCATTCGATGTGAATGAGATGATCAGAAATGTAGAAAGTGCCCTATATAAATAAGCAGGGAAGGATGCAAGAAACATGTGGAGAAACTGGAGAAGATATCACAGGAAACAAGCCTGTAGCAGGTGACCACCCAAAGTGAATGCTCCAAACCAAAAAATAAATGCACACCTACGGTTATAAATGCCAAGTTGGACTTTAAGAAAATGCATGATGAAAAACGTGCATGCTAACAGCCCCCCTTAAGTGCAACTTAGGGAGAAATATGTAGGAGATGCAAAGAGTGAATAAAAAAATGCAATATGAGATGCATCATTATGGGTCCCGGCAATAAAGCCTTGTTAGGTACCCATGTACAACCACAATGCAAATCTCTCACAACCAGAGAAAAGGAGAAAAACCCTATGGGAGAAAACTCCTCTCCAAAAGAGAGAACAAAAAAAAAGTGAAAGGAAGGAGGACTCCTCAAGACCCCCCAAGGACAACTTCCTTCACCCCTAACATCAATCGCAACTGAAGATAACGAGGAGATGCCAAAGGTTTAGTGAAGATGTCTGCAACCTGCTGCGTCGTAGGAAAATACTCCAAAGCAAGAACACCATCTTGAATGAGCTATCAAATGAAGTGCATGTGGATCTCAATATGCTTAGTGCGTTGTTGCTCCACTGGGTTGCGAGAAATATGTATAGCACTCTGGTTATCACACCAAAGAATAGTGGGTTGATCAATAGGAAGGCCAAACTCAGCCATCAACTGTCGAAGCCAAAGAACCTCTTGACTAGCCAAGACAGCTCCTCGATACTCAGCCTCAGTTGATGATAATGCAATAGCAGTTTGCTTCTTGCAAGACCAAGCAACCAGACCAAAACCAAGACAAAAAACAAAGACAGAAGTAGACTTTCTATCATCAACATCACCAGCACAATCTGAGTCAGTGAAGCCCACAATCTTAGTAGCACCTAATGTGTAGTGAATGCCAAACTGTGTAGTGCCCTGAATGTATCGTAAAATATGCTTGGCTGCCTTCCAATGACTCTCATGAGGATCTTGAGAGAAACGAGAGACAAGACCAATGACAAAGGAAATATCAGGATGACTATGTGTTAAGTACAAAAGGCTACCAACTAGTTGTCGATACAAAGTAGCATCAAAAGATGGAGTAGTACAACTAGTGGACAACACAACACCTGACTGAAAAGGAGTAGGGGTTGGCTTGCAATCAGCCATTCCAAACCGCTGAAGCAAATCAAGAGCATACTTCTGCTGGAAGATAGAAATACCGGTAGAAGACTGATGTATTTGAAGACGAAGGAAGTAATGCAACAAACCAAGATCTGTCATATCAAAATGCTCCATCAAAGCTTGCTTAGTATCCTTAATCATGGCAGGAGAACTCCCTGTGAGAATCAAGTCATCCACATAAAGAACAAGAATGAGAAGATCCCCCCCATGCCTCTGAATGTAAACTGTAGGATCGGAGTGACATCTAGTGAATCCAGAAACAAGCAAGAAACTATCCATCTTCTCATACCAAGCTCTAGGAGCTTGTTTGAGACCATACAATGAACGTCGGAGCTTGCAAACAAGTGAAGGGTCTTGCACAAAGCCAGGTGGCTGCTCCATATAGATCTCCTCATGAAGATCACCATGCAAGAAAGCACTCTTCACATCCATCTGATGCACTGACCAACCTTGAGATGCAGCAATAGAAAGCACAAGGCGTATGGAATCCATCTTTACGACAAGAGCAAAGGTCTCAGAATAGTCAATACTCTCAACCTGAGAAAAGCCCTTAGCCACTAGACGAGCCTTATACTTATCAATAGAACCATCAGATGCAAACTTGGTACGATACACCCACTTGCATCGAACCAACTTTCTTCCTTTAGGAAGAGGAACCAAATCCCAAGTATGATTCTTCATCAAAGAAGAATACTCCTCTATCATAGCACTACCCCATTCTGGAACACTTGAAGCATCTGAAAACTTCTGAGGATTAGTAAAAACTGCATGACTCAAAAGACTGATACCTAAAGTGCGGGAACGAGTGGAACGTGTAGCTATGGGATCACCTACAAGAGAACCAACATCCTCAAGAAGTGTACGAGCCCATAAAGGTCGACGGGGTGCAGGTGGAGGAGAAGGAGAACATGGAGTAATATCAACAACAAGATCGATACCAACATCAGGAACAACATCATTACAAGCATCATCATCATCATCTGGAAGCACAACATCATTTGAAGAAGAACTAGGAAGAAGAGAGGAGAGGCTTGTGATGGAGAATCCTTCGAAGTGAAAGACTCATCAAATTGAACATCACGACAAAAAAGAACCTCTTGAGTGACAGGATCAAACAACCGATAACCCTTCACATCCTCACAATAGCCAACAAAAATGAACCGTTGACTTTTCTTCTCCATTTCCTTGCACCTACCATCTAGAATGAATGCCCATGCATCACTCCCAAATACTTGAAAGTAGGAAACCTTGGGCTTGACATGAGACCAAGCCTCCTCGGGAGTTATATTCTGCACGGCCTTATGGGGCATACGATTCTGAATGTAGTTGGCATAATTGACAGCCTCTGCCCAAAATACGGGAGCCATGGATCTATACTGTAGCATACAATTGGCCATCTCCCGTAAAGTTCTATTCTTCCCCTCAGCTACACCATTCTATTGAGGAGTGTATGGCACTGTGTGCTGATGAAGAATACCCTAAGTACAACAAAATTCTTGAAACACCTGATTGACATACTCCCCCCCATTATCTGTGTGAATCTTCTAAAGGGAATGTCTTGACTGCTTCTCCACAAATGCAAGGAAGGTCATGAAATGTCGAAGAACCTCATCCTTGTACTTCAAAAAATACACCCAAGTGTGCCTAGAAAAATCATCAATGAATGTGAGCACATACTTGGCCCCTGAAAAAGAAGGAGTGGGGAATGACATGAGGTCACTATGCACCAACTCAAGGGGTGCCGAAGCACATGTGGACATACCCTTAGGAAAAGGATCCCTATGATGCTTGCCAAGCACACAACCTTGACAAACTCCATCTGAACAAGAGATCTGAGGTAGACCAATTACCAAATTTTGTGTGCTCATCTGCTGAAGATATCTGTAATTCAGGTGCCCAAACCATTCATGCCAAAGCTTGCTTGTAGAATCTGCATGAGCAATAAGGGATGATCTTGATGAAGACTCAAATCCATCAAACCTATACAAACGGGCCACACAGTCAACTGTTCCTGTAGCAATGACCTTCTCAGGATCCTACATCTTTCGAATAGTCACATCAGTAGGGGAGAACTCAACAAGCCTTCCATCACCATGATTACAAATTTGATAGACAGAAAGCAGATTCTGGGAAATATCAGGAACAAGAAGAACATCATCAATGCTACCATCCTGCACATGAACTGAGCCTATTCCCAAAACTGGAATTTGAGAAGAGTTCCCAACAGCAATATGTGAAGTAAGACTATCAGAAAGAGAATCGAGAAGATCCTCAGTATGAGTCATGTGATGAGAAGCACCAGAATCAAGAATCCAACTAGAACTGGTAGAGGACAAAGCTGTAGCTGAGAGGGCTTGCCCTTTTCCTGAAGAAGACTTGGGCATGGCAAGATTATGCTTCCTCATAGCTTCCTCTAATGTTGCTAGCCTTGCAAAGTAATGTGCATCATTATGCCCAGATTTTCCACAGAATGAACAGTTCTCCTTCTTCTTCTTAGACTTGGAAGTTGACTCGACGGAGTTAGAAGGAGGAGGTGGTGAAGGATTATGCTTCTGATCAGTCTTCACCTTAGGATTAGAGGGAGACTCACCACCTGAAGACGAATCTATCTTGGGCTTCTTATTCTTACCCTTGCCCTTGGAAGATTGAGCCATTAAAGCATGACTCTTAGGAAGAGTATCCATCTGAATCAACTTGGCCTGCTCCCTAGTCAATCGATCACAAAACTCCTCAAAAGTAGGCATCTTATGATCATCCCCCATAGCATCCATAGTATAATAGAAAGTAGAGGCAAACACTTGAAAGGGACCTCTTAGCTTAGACAGGATCAAAAAAATACACTCCTTATCTTCTTTGGCATGACCACATCCTTTTAATTGAGACAAAATCAACTTGAACTGTGCAAGGAAATCCTGAATGGAAGGAAAAGATTTGGGAGAGAGAGAAGTGAGATCTGCTTCAAGTTGCAATATCCTAAACTGATTGACCTTACCATACAACTCTGCAAGCTTATCCCACACCTCTTTAGGTGTTTTACACTCAACAATATGAAATAAAAAATTGTCAGACACATGAAGACCTATGAGTCCTTTAGCCTCATCCATTTTGTTTCTATGAACAAATAGCTCAAATGTTTTTGTGAATTCAGGTTGGTCGACATCCAATAATTGCCATAGACCATGAGATTGCAACAATTGTGACATTTTTAGCTTCCATGTGTGGTAGTTGTGTGGAGTGAGCAATTCAATCCTAGGGTCCGACATGATATACAAAGGGACACAAAGGACTGAAAAGAAAGATACACGATACACCTCCCCCCCTACCCAAAGAATAGATACAAATTGATTTTACAATTCTCAAAACACCAAATTTTCTAAGAGATACAATAATAACAATTTGCAACTTCAAGCTAGTAAAAAAGGCATAAAATGACATAATTTCTAAAAAAACACCTCGTCCATAGTGAAGATCATTGAAGCAGCTTTCCGAGGGTTGCTCGTTTGCTGAAAACAGACGCCGTTTGCAATAGTTGCTCAAATTTGAAAAAAATGCCTAAAATAGGCACTTTCAAAGCTCTCGGTCACACCATATGATCACCAAGTGCTCCGACAACCTTACAAGTGGTGCCAAACTCCATTAAGGAAGTGCCAAGGAACCAAGGAGAATGGGCCACATCAGCAAAGAGAACAAGCAGTGTCAAACTCCATTAAGGAAGTGCCAAGGAACCAAGGAGAATGGGCCACATCAACAAAGAGAACGTACTACACACAGTTCAAGAAAGTGTTGGGGCTCGTAGGAATAAAGCAAGGACAAAACACGCCTGGTAGCCTGATAATAGAGTGACAGCACAATGGGCTATTTAAAGCCTTAGGCGAACATCAACCTGCCCAGTGTGGGACTAAAGCACTCCTCTATAAACAACGCAGATGGGCCCACAGCAAACCCTAATGCCAAAGAGGCTTTGGAAACTTTAGGAGGGTAAAAGCACAAAGTTGTGTCACACTTTATAAAGGAAACGGCCAACGCTGATCAAATTTTTAAACTTGAATCACTAAAAAGTGGCATATATGTTTTGAATTTTGAAATGATGTAAACTAATAAAACATGTATTTTTTAGTATATTTTATGTTTGTATTTTTTAAAAAAATATAAAAAATTATTTTAAACTAGTTTTTAATAAATTAAAACTATAATTTAGTTGCTGATAAAATGCTGAAAAATGAAGTTGCATGGGACGTCAAACTTTTTATAGTAAATTTTATTTTTTTTCTTTCAAATTTTTTGTGTTTATTTATAACTTGAAATTTTTGTGCATGGATATATTTTTTTCCAATTTTGATAAATATATATTTTTAAATAAATATTAAAATGTGCGCAAATAAAAAACAAATGTTTTCATTGGATGTCAACTTTCATATTAAATATTTATCTAAAATGGAAACAAAATTATACCATATTAAAATAGATTCTTTTATCTAGTGCATCATATTTTTTTCAATTTTTTTTAATAAGTTTTAGTATTTTTCCTTGGCATAGTAATCAACCTCATATTTTGTGCTGAAAACCTACTTTTAGTAAAAATAAAAAATAAAATATAAAAAATAATTAAACTATTAAAATAAATATATTTTTGAAAACTACACTTATGGATCTACAAAAGGGTATTTTTATATTTTTAAAAAAATGTTGTTTACATTAGCAAGAGTTATTGAAACTTCAAGTTTTTCAAATAATTTTTTTTTTTGGTAAATTAGACTCAAAGTGATGCTCCATACATTTTTAGCCAACAATTTTAGTTGAAAAAGTTGTGGAAGCATATAACTTAGCTAGAATGAATCTTACTAGATCATATGTTTGACCAAAATTAATTTTTAGTTAGAAATACTTAAATTCAGTTGTGCTGATAAGTTGGCTGAAAGTGTGACACAACTTTGTGCTTTGACCCAGGAAAAAACTAAAGTTGTTTATCACGGCATAAAGCGAAAAAATGCAGAGTCAAGGAGACAGTGTGCATGCTGCAGGAGATGAGTCCTCTGGCAAGAGGCAGAAGCCCAAATTCGAAACTTCTTCAAAAGAAGAACACCCACAGTGGCGTATTGATCTTCCTTCTTGACTTTCACCGCCTCTCAGAAAGCCACCACATGCAAGAACCACCGCCTATGCTAGAAGATAAAGGCATTCATAAGAAAAATAGCTACCTCCAAGCGGATTTGCACAGCTTCCAAGCAGTAGGCTGCGCACGGGTCAAATGAGACTCCAATGTTGCGCACCAAGTATCCTTGCCACCACGCCAGTTGATGCAAAATTTAGCTGTTATGAGCAGCTAGGTTCGCAATGCAAAGAGCCTGTCAGTGAAGAACGACCAGACAACAACAAGAAGGGAATTCACCACTAGCGAACTCCAAAAATGTTCAGGATATGGAAATGGAAGAGAACCCACTCGATCAATAGGTGAGACGCCTTAGAGGACAAAATGAAAAGTGGCTAAAATACTCGCTTGAACAAATGTCCACGCAGGAAGGAATATGGATCTCAGACCTGGTGAAAACTCAAAGGGTAGAAAGGGCTTCAGTCACAGTAGCTCTGATACCATGTTTATGCACCCAGGACCCTGTGCTAAAAGCCAAAACAGCCAAATAATGAGAAGCAACCAAAAAAGCTATTTCAACATTCGATGTGAATGAGATGATCAGAAATGTACAAAGTGCCTTGTATAAATAAGCAGGGAAGGATGCAAGAAACATGTGGAGAAACTGGAGAAGATATCATGGGAAACATGCCTGCAGCAGGTGACCGCCCAAAGTGAATGCTCCAGACCAAAAAAATAAATGCACACCTACGGTTATAAATGC
The DNA here is from genome assembly GCA_007258455.2 of Sequoia sempervirens. Classification (NCBI taxonomy): domain Eukaryota; kingdom Viridiplantae; phylum Streptophyta; class Pinopsida; order Cupressales; family Cupressaceae; genus Sequoia; species Sequoia sempervirens. The sequence continues at coordinate 18,397 of VDFB02392441.1, forward strand.
CAAGTTGGACTTTAAGAAAATGCATGATGAAAAACATGCATGCTAACAAGATCAACATTCTTTGTGGTCACTTCCTCACATGTTTTAGCAAGGTTATGTGGTTTCTAGCCAACGTCATGACACTCCTTATCTGTCACATGTCTACTTTTGCAAGGGATAACATATCACACCTTGGTTTATGTTATACCTTTTTGTTTGTCATCCATTGGAATAATAAATTCTATTATTATAATTATGTAATTAAATAAGAGCTTGATCATCTATTTATCAAGATCTCTTGATGGATATTACCAATTCATCCACTTCATTCTTTTATTCCATCCTTCACTTTCTCATTCCTTTCCGCACTAACATTCCTTCCATCTATCCTTGTAGTAATCTTGATGGCATACTGTGAAACACAAAAATAAATGCATTAATAGTACCACCCTACATCCACAATCATTTTAGGGCATCATCAATATCAATATCATATGCATGTTAAGTCATTCATATTGCATTGGAAAATACAAAAATATCCATAGCATTGCATCATATAGAACCATCACCTATATAAGAATCACATAAAAAACATGTCATAAGCATATATATATCCATCCATACATTAGAACATACATAAGCATGGTATGTACAATCATGTGTACGCATCCATATATCATAAACATGTATAAATATAAACCATACATTGCATACATAACATCATGTCATAATCCATAATCCACATCACATAGGAACATCACATACACGCATAAAATGAGTAAGCATAACATCACATCATAAATCCTTAACACAGGTATGCACATAGAACCATAAACATCATATACTCAATGCCAAAAATCATGTATCTCACATATATATCAAAAATATTGTCATAGTACAATATCACAATGCATCTAACATAGCTCATAGGATCAATAAAAAATGTAAGTATCTAAATGCATATAAAAATAAAAAATGTGAATACAGGCCTAGCCTATTCTCCCCTCATCCTGTGGTCCTGGGGGTGGCTTTCTATCCTCTCTCTACTAGGATTCTAATGGCCTATTGTAGGGTCCTAACCTCGATCATTGTAATACACCTTCACTGCCCTATGCCCTCCTAGAATGCGCTCTTCTATGAGACTAGCTCTTTGTATAGGAACCCTCTATGGTATATGTGTTGCATCATCATAGTCTTTGCAATAGTACTTTGCATTCCCTCCCTACCTGATATAGCTCGTGGGCTGGATTTGTCATGGGTGCACTGACAGTAGTAATAAAAGTGATGGACCTCTGATCCACCTTCTATGACTATATGATTTCCTGGTCCCTCTTATCTATCAAGACTTATCCCTATCCTTGTAAGGTCGGTAACTATTCTACCTATGCTTGTAATGCGTAAACCTATGCTTGTAGTGCATGTATCTATGCCTAATGTCCTTGTCTTTCATCCTCTACCCGCTCCTCCATGACATCGAGAATGACCTCCCTAATCAAGACACCATGCATGCTTTCCTTCATGATCATGATGTCTCGGGTGGCCTTCTTCATAGCATCCTCCTTCTCAACCTCCTCTATAATAAACTCTCCAACCACTACCTCCTCACCCACCTCTTCTAGAACCTTCTCTACTCTCACCACATCCATCTCCACCTCCATTTTCTCCCCCTCCTCATGCATGGGTAGCGTCCACTAAGGAACACTTTATGCTACTTTTGGAGGTAGTCCTACTCTCTCTCATCAACCTCAGTCATCCAAACCCCAACCTTTAACATCTTTTCCTCAACCTCTTCCCCCTTAGCCTCTATCACCTTTACCTCTCCCACCATCACCACCATTTCCACCATCCCCATCTTCATCACCATCATCTCCTCTCCCTCGGCCTTAGCCTCGTATTCTACGTCATCATACCCATCCCATCCTCTTCATAGGCATTGGTTGGTTGGGATCACTAAATGGTGTAGGTCTATGCACCACCCACCAGGTGCCATACTGCTGAGTAGAAATAGCATAGGTCATATTAGTCATTGCTCCCAAACATAGATAGTCACCTCCTCCATCATGCACTCTACCATCTCCCCCCATCCCATTGGAAACTCATGTTCGTATATGTCTTGGAAAACCACTCCACTAATCACTGTGAATAAAACAACCACAAGCCTATGGCATGTGTCAGCCAAAGTATCCCATCATATCTTGCAATTCTCTACTCCAAGCTCTACTAGGGAGTCAATCTAAAAAACCCATTGAATCATCGCCAATCCTTCACTACTATCATATACTACCCTCTCTCCATGGATGGGAATTTGCAAGATTCTCCATACATCCTCCAAGGTCACGGTATCCTCCCTAGACAGGAAATGAAAGGAGCTTGTCTCTAAATGCCACCATTTTATAAGTACTTTTAGAAGACCCTTGTTAGTTTGTACCGCAAGCATAAATGTCACATGGTAAATTCCTATCACCACTAATGTATCTCACTCCTCCATGAACAAATATCTCTAAGTGGGAAGGAATTCGGTTGGATCTCATGCATATATATAGGGCCTAGTCTCACTTGCATCCATCAAAAATAATATCATGTTACTCACCATGTCTAAATTAGCTTACATGACCTAATGTATATTAATTTTTTTGCCAAAAATTTCTTAAATTGATTTTCAAGTCAAATGCATCATTTTTCCTTCATATGCGTCTCATATGTCGATTGTGTTGCCATTTTACACTTGCTTCATTTTTTCATACAGTTGTGTCACACAATTAGAATTGTGGCATTTCCTCCTTTAGTTGTGTTGCACCTTATCAATTACAATGCACTTTGTAGTTGCAAGCCGCTTATTATCTAAAACCTATCTAAAATGATTATGTTGTAATGCAATAATTACGATGACTCATAACACTATTGTGGTGAGCATGATAACAATTGTGGTGCAAAAATTATAACACATTCATTTTCCCTTCTTTGAGCCCTAAGTTCTATGCTAAAATGACAAAATAAAAAATAAACGGTTGGATACATACCATTGCACTTGAGCCCTCCTCACATCCATGTGTCTGTACTCAGTACTCGCAATGTGCAGCGACTGGTACAGTTGACATTCTAGTAGCAACTTGGCAACAAATCCTAAACTAGAGCTCCTAATCTCCAATAGTAAGAGGGCATAAATGACCTATTCCCCCTAGGGCATATTTATAACCTAATTTGACCTAATGGGACCCCACCTTCATAACTGGTTGTGTCAGTTTTTTCCTTTGAACTCAAATATTAGGTCCTACATTGACTTTTAAGCCCAGTTTTTCATTCACCAATGCATTTGCACCTATCAAATTATTTTATAGGTAAATTTTCCAAATTTTCTAGAATTTTTGAAAAAAATTCAATTTTTCCAAGGGGGCATAATCCTACCCTGCATCCATTCAGCAATATCTTGCATTGAATTTTCTTGATTATTCTTTGACACAATGCAGAAAATCACATTATGTCAAAGAGGAGCAAAATGTAAAAACTAAAAAATATCCTTGCAAGCAACATTTTATCTTTGATCCCCCTTCTTCCTACCATAATTAAATAATTTTAATTATTCAATTAATTCACTTTATCCTATTTTGCCTTTGATTAACTTGAATAAGTATCAATTTTATTTAAATTGTGTCACTAACTTATCTTTTTCTATCTATAATTAAATAAATCTTATTTATTTAATTATTTATTCTCATTTTCCTCTATGCTTAAATAATTATTTCTTATTATTTAATTATTCATTAGCCTTTCCTACCTATAATTAAATAAATTTCAATTATTTAATTATTTGTCATTTGTATCCTTCCTTAATTAAATAATTATTTTTAATTTTTTAATATTTAGCATTCCACCTCTTCTTCTATAATTAAATAATATTTTTGTTATTTAATTATTCATCTCACCCTTCCCTAAATTAAATATTGTTTCTTATTATTTAATTTATCCTTTCCTAGTTAAGCCCTAAATCTCAACTACTTTCTTGAGTTTTGGTCAATTCATCCTTATTTGTGTCTCAATCAATCTCATGCATTGATCACCATACCTCATCATATAATCATATCCCTTCATTTGAATTGGGATTTCTATAAAAGCAAGTCATCATCTTCATTTCAAGGTTAACCACAATCTTTGAATTTTTTCTATCAAGAGATCAAGCTATCAAGTTGTCAACATCAAGCTCATTGAGTATATTGCATACAACAAATCTGAGAACAAATAAAGGAAACTAGAGAAAAGCAATGGAGTTGATTCAATTATGGCATAAATATTGAGGTTTACTGCTTTATTATTATGATTTCTATTATCATTTGTACTTCATTGTTGGATCGGGGACTTTATTGCTTAGTTTAGATAGCTTTTTGGTGTCTATTATTGATTCATGTGTATTCCTTGAATTCTTTATTGAATCAAATAGAGAGAGAAACCAGGGAAGTTTGAGCCTAATTGGTTGGGTCCATACATCATAACAACAACATATGGATCTATTGCTTATCAACTTTCTACCCCTGAAGGTGAACCACTAACAAATCCTATCAATAGTATGCACCTTTGCAATTACTATACCTAGCTATCAAACAAGAGAACTAAGCTTATCAAAATCATGAAACAACAAGAAAACCATCCAACAAGTCTTCAACTATCATAGATCAATTAGCCTAAATAATCAAAGAAATCAAACAATCAAAACAATCAAATAGTCTTATATAGGATGGCACATTGTTCAAACCAAATCGAATCCATCACTCACCTTTACAATATGCTTCAATCCTGAAACTAGACTTTTCCATCAATCTATTCAAACTATATTATACAGGATGATGTATTGTTGAAACTATATTCAATCCATCATTGATCTCATACAACATGCTTAATTCCTTAAATGATAATTTGTCCATCAATCCTGTCAAACTATCTTATATAGGTTTTTGCATCCTTGAAACTAGATTCAATCCATCATTGGTCTTATATTAGGTGTACCACTCTTGAAGCTAGGCACTATCACTATCAAAAATAGGCTCATACAAACAATCATTGGCAAATTATTTAAATGGTTATTGAATTGGTTAGTTCATTTTGTTTTATCTTTTTATTGATTTATCTTCGGTCATGTTTCTATGTGCCTTGAGGATATCCCAAGAAGGATTTAGAGGAGTGATGATGGATCATGACTTATTTTCTCTTTTATTTCTATTTGTGGCTTGTTGTGGCAATATTTCTAGGGCAACTTGGTTCCTTGTATGTGTCTAAATTTTCCATTCGGCATAATCAGAACATCATATGCAAGCTAAAGCTAAATCAAATGCTCTCTTATATTAGGATCACCATGATTTTTGGTCACTTCGTCACATGTTCTATCAAGGTTCTATGGTTCCTATCCTACATCATGACACTCCTTGTCTATCACATGTCTAATTTGGCAAGGGATAACATATCACACCTTTGTCTATGTTATACCTTGGTGTTTTTCATCCATTGGAATAATAAGTTCTATGATGATAATTATGTAATTAAATAAGAGTTTGATCATCTATTTAGCAAGATCTCTTGATGGAAAGTACCAACTCATCCTCTTCATTCTTTTATTCCATCATTCACTTCCTCTTTCCTTTCCACACTAATATTCCTTCCATCTAGCCCCATAGTCATCTTGATGGCATATTGTGAAACACAAAAATAAATGCATTAATAGTACCACCCTACATCCATAATCATTTTAAGGCATCATAAATATCATCATCATATGCATGTTAAGTCATCCATATTGCATTGGAAAATACAAAAATATCCATAGCATTGCATCATATAGAACCATCATCTATATAAGAATCACATAAAAAACATGCAATAAGCGTATAGATATCCATCCATACATCAGAACATACATAAGCATTGTAGGTAATCATGTGTATGCATCTGTATATCATAAACATGTATAAGTATAAACCATACATCACATACATAACATCATGTCATAATTTGTAATGTCTGCATCACATAGGAACATCACATACACACATAAAATGCATAAGAATAGCATCACATCATAAATCCTTAACACAGGCATACACATAAAACCATAAAAATCATATAAGTATCACCAAAAATCATGTATCTCCCATATATATCAAAAATATTGTCACAATACAATATCATGATGTATCTAAAACATGGAGCTCACAGGCTTGATAAAAAATGTAAGTATCTAAATACAGATAAAAATAAAACATGTGAATACAGGCCTAGCCTATTCTCTCCTCATCTTGTGGTCTTGAGGGTAGATGTCTATCCTTTCCCTACTAGGATCCTAATGATGTATTATAGGGTCCTAAGCTTGGTCATTGTCATACACCTCCACTATTATGTACCCTCCTAGAATGTGCTCTTCTATGAGACTAGCTCTTTGTATATGAACCCTCTATGGTATATGTGTTGTGTCTTCATAGTGTGTCTAGTAGTAATCTGCAACCCTCCCTACCTAATATAGCTCTTGGTCTAGATCTGTCATGGTTCCAATGATAGTAGTAATAAAATTGATGCACCTCTGATCTACCCTTTGTGACTATATGATTCACTGGTCCCTCTTATCTATCAATACTTGCACCTATCCTTGTAAGGTTTATAATTCTATTATAACTATGCCTATAATGCCTAAAACTATGCTTGTAGTGCCTATATCTGTGCTTGAGGTCCATGACTTGCATCCTCGGCCTTGTCCTCCATGACATCCATAATGACCTCCCTAATCAAGAAATCATGCATGCTCTCCTCCATGATCACGATGTCTCGGGTGGCCTCCTTGTAGCATCCTCCTCCTCGACCTCCTCCATAATAAACTATCCAACCACTACCTCCTCACCAACCTCTCCTAGAACCTCCTCTAATCTCACCTCATCCATCTCCACCTCCATTTTCTCCCCCTCCTCATGGATGGGTGGTCCACTAAGGAACCCTCTATGTTGTTTTCAAAGGTAGTCTTGCTCTCCCTCATCGACCTCAGTCATCCCAACCCCAACCTCTAACATCTTTTCCTCGACCTCTTCTCCCTTGATCTCTATCACCTCTACTTCTCCCACCATTACCACCATCACCACCATACACATCTTCATCACCTTCATCTCCTTTATGTTAACCTCATCCTTGCAGTATGCCTCATCATACCCAACCCATCCTCTCCATAGGCATTGGCTAGTAGGGATTAGTGAATGGTGTAGGCCTATGCACCACCCACCACGCATCATGCTCCTAAGTAGAACTAGCATTGGTCATATTAGTTATTTCTCCCAAACATAGACAGTCACCTCCTCCATCATGCCCTCCACCATCTTCCCCCATCCCACCAAAAACCCATGTCCACATCTATCCAAGAAAACCACTCCACTGATCACTATGCATAAAACAACCACAAACCTGTGGTACCTATCGATCAAAGAATCCCATTGGATCTCATAATGCTCTACTCCAAGCTCTACCAAGGATTTGATATCAAAATCCTTTTAGAAGACCCTTGTTAGCTCGTACCGTAGGCATAAATGTCACATGGCAATGTCCTAGCACCTCTAATGTATCTCACTCCTTCATGACTAGATGATCTCCAAGAGTGAAGGAAGTCGGTCAACTCTCACACATATATATAAGGTCTAGTCCCACTTGCATCCATCAAAAAGCATATCATGTTACTCACCATGTCTAAATTAGCTTACATGACCTATTGTATATTCAAAAAAATTCTAAAAATTTCTTAAATTAAATTTCTAGTCAAATGCATCATTTTTCACTTCATATGTGTTGTGCATGTCGATTGCGTTGCCATTTTACACTTGCATTGTTCTGTCATGTAGTTGTGTCACACAATTACAGTTGGTTCATTTCCTCCTTTAGTTGTGTTGCACCATATCAATTGTGACTCACATTGTATTTGCAAGCCGCTTATTATCTAAAACCTATCTAAAAATATTTTGTTGCACCGCAATAGCTACTGTGAATCAAACCACTATTGTGGTGAACATGATAACGATTGCGGTGCAAAAACTATACCACACTCGTTTTCCCTTCTTTGAGCCATCAATTCTATGCTAAAATGACAAAATAAAAAATCAACAGTTGGATACATGCCATCACGCCTTATCCCTCCTCACATCCATGTCTCAGTACCCAGTACTCGTAGTGTGCAGCTTCTAGTATAGATGACATTCTAGCAACAACTTTGTAGAAAATCTTAAACCAGAGCTCCTAATCTCCAATAGTAGAAGTACATAAATGACCCATTCCCCCCACCTAGGGAATATTTATAACCTAATTTGACCTAATGGGCCCCCACCTTAATAACTGGTCATGTCAAGTTTCTCCTTTGAACTCAAATATTAGGTCCTACATTGACTTCTAAGCCTAGTTTTTCATCACCAATTTATTTGAACCTATCAAATTAGTTTATCAATAAATTTGCCAAATTTTCTATAACTTTTTGAAAATTTTCCAATTTTTCCAAGGGGGCATAATCCTACCCTACATCCACTGGGGCATATCTTGGGTTGAATTTTCTTTATTATTCTTTGACACAACACTCAAAATCACATTATGTCAAAGAGGGGCAAAATATAAAAAATGAAAAATGTCTCGAGCCTGCAAGCAACATTTTATCTTTGGTTTGCCTTCTTCCTACCATAATTAAATAATTTTAATTATTTAATTAATTAATTTTACCTTATTCTACCTTTGATTAATTTGAATAAGTATCAATTTATTTAAATTACATCACTAACTTATCCTTTTCTATCTATAATTGAATAAATCTTATTATTTAATTATTTATTCCCATTTTCATCTATGCTTAAATAATTATTTCTTATTATTTAATTATTCATTAGCCTTTTCTTCGCATAATTAAATAATTATATTTAATTATTTAATATTTAGCATTCCACCTCTTCTTCTATAATTATTAAATAATATTTTTATTATTAAATTATTTATCTCACCCTCCCCTAAATTAAATAATGTTTCTTATTATTTAATTTATCCTTTTCCTAGCTAAGCCCTAAATCTCAACTACTTTCTTGAGTTTTGGTCAATTCATTCTTATCTGTTTCTCAATCCATCTCATCCATTGATCACCATACCTCATCATATAATCATAGCCCTTCATTTGAATTGGGATTTCTATAGAGGCAAGTCATCATCTTTATTTCAAGGTTAACCACAATCTTTGAATTTTTTCTATCAAGAGATCAAGCTATCAAATTTTCAACATCAACTCATTGAATATATTACATGCTACAAATCTGAGAACAAATAAAGAAAAATGGAGAAGAGCAATGAAGGTGATTCAATAATGGCATAGAGATTGAGGTTTATTGCTTTATTATTATGAATTCTATGCTCATTTGTACCTCATTGCTGGATTGGGGCCTTTATTGCTTCGATTAGATTTTTTTTGGTTTCTATTATTGATTCATGCTTATTCTGTGAATTTTGAACCCTATCTAAAATAGTCCTAGACAAGATTTGGGCATGTGTCTTAATCATGTATAATAAGACAAATACCTATACAAATATTAAATGGCCTACGACAAAAGAATTAAATAAAAGACATCTAGATAAGATAAGATAAGATCTCATCTAGACAACTAAGACTTCTAAAAAAAGCAACTAGGACCTAAGTGGATTTAACATGTAAATAAAACCCCACTAATAACTATTTAGGGAAAACACCTATTTACTCCAACACTAAAAAATCTCTAGTTGAGTGCCTATGTTGAGTAATCCTTTAAAGCTACTCTTTCAAAGTGTTTTCATAAAATATCCTTAGTAAAATTTGTTAAATGGTACTTTCATGGTCAATGCCTTATAACTTGGCCTTTCTTTAGTTAGCTTTCAATAATTTTAGGATTTTAGACTTGGTGATCCCTAGCATGCCTTTCCTTCCTAATCTTGTTTCCCTCTCTAATCTTGTTTCCCTTAATTTTTTTGATTATGTGGTTGATCCTCCATGCATCCTTTCCTCAAAGGTCACCTTTTGCCCCAAAAGATCAAATTTATTAAATTTCAATGTTTTGGATTTGATCATCTTGGCATGCTTGTCAAGCTTGTCATCCTGAGCATGTTGGCTCTTGAAACTATGTTAGATTTCAAATAAAAAATTTACCTACCTTCTTTTATGACCTAAGATGTCATTAATGGTCTCAAATTGAATATCATTTGACATTTGAAGGATCTTAAGTTCTTCTTAGTGCATATGGGCACCTCTTAAGACAAAAATGGTGTACAAAAGCATACAATTATTGATGTAAAGGGCATGTTTTTAAGTTTATGGACATGTGAAGGTGATATAAGAAAGAATAGGAGGCATGTAAAATTATAGATGATCATAGTTATTTTCCAAATATCTAGATGGTTTTTAAAGAAATATTTTCCATATTTTCAAAAAAAGAGGGGCAATTATAGAACCAATAAGAAGAAAATATCACATTAAGCCTTAGGGTTACATTTTGTAGTTTTGGGTAATATTATTTTTGAGGTTGTATTGGTGTGATTTTGTTCAAAATATTTGATAGAATCATTGTAACATTAAAAAATGAATGCAAATAATAGATCAAATTTTATTTGAGTATCTCTAGGAGTTCTCTATGTTTTTTCTTGATGGGTTGTTAATTACTTGGTTAGCTAGAAGGCCATAAAATATTCTAAATACTGTATGATGTATCTTCTCAAGATCAATAAAGAAATTCATTGGATTATTAGGTAAACTCTTATAAAGTTTCATAACTTATTCTATGTATTCATTTGCATGTCTAGGACTTATTATATGTGTGCATTTGAATAAATATAGTCTCTGGGTATATCTTCTTAAGGTTTTATTTATTAATTTTTTTTCACAAACTCCATAATTTGTGCCTAATTGGATATAGGCACAAATATATAATATTTTCCTCATCCCATTAGTTAACACATTTTAAATAAATTAACCATAATACACATTTTAGTTGTGTTATTTTTCCATCTTCTATGTATAAGTGCATAATAACAAGAGGGGTTATTATTTGGTAATTTTTTTCTAATTTATAAAGTTAGATAACCTTGTATATTCAAACCAACATATATCTATGTTGAGATAGCCATAATAGGGGCACTCTATGCAATGGGTATGGTTTGTATCAAAGTTAATGTTCAATCCTTGTAGTGTGATATCATTCATCACTTGAGAGAATCCCACCTTGATATTTTACAACTAGAAGTTGAGTTATTAACCACCTTAGTAATTGGCCTTTAGTTGTCCAACCTAAATATAGGATATGTGGCATTCTTCCCAATTTTGACATCCCTTGCACTTAAGAAATGATGAACCTTAGGGATTTAGGATCTAACACTGAAATCACCAACAAAATGGTATTTTTATTTATAAAAATTAAATTAATATTTAAATGGAAGACATAGGCTAATCAATAACCATGGTACAACTAAAAAAATAGATCTTTGGTTGATAATTTTTGAAAACCTTTCAAGTATAAAAGTTAACTTATCCTATTTTGAGGAGTAACAACTCTATTAGTGATATAATAAAAAATAATATGTAAATTAGATAGGTCCAATATGGTGAGAAGACAAATGTCTAAAAATCAAGAAATACTTGAGGTGTTTTGAGGTGAAGAAGACAATAGCATGAATGGAGAGGTCAAAATTTAAGTATTTTATTTTTCCACAATTCCCAAAATTTTGAATTATTAGGTACGTCAGATAAAAGAAATTGTTTGGTACATCAGGTAAAGGAGGTGCATTAACTAATCAAGATCAATACACCTTAGATGATTCAACTAAAAACATGGTTAAAACTGATAGGGGACCCTTAGGCATGATTATGGTATGCCTAGGAATGGAATAAATGTTGGTTGAAGAGAGCTTTATTTCTCGAGAATGTGTATAAATAAAGATACCTCCAGCTCCATGTGTACGTAAATGAAGAGGAGATTAGAACCACCCTCTGGACCGGATAGTCCGATTAATATAAAGCCCCCAGCATCGTAATCAGAAGCATAGCAAATGCGAAGATTTTGTTAAGTCAACCCATTTTGACTTTTACAGAGATTAAGCGTAGCTGCTAAGAAACCGGCTGATCGTGTTTGGTACGCTTCACAAGCGGTGTTTCTTAGCTATGTTTTTTGGTACGCTTCACAAACGGTGTTTCCTAGCTGTGTTTCTTGGGGCCGCCAATGTAATGTCTTTTGTGCTTTGATTAGCCTGGGCAGTGGTGTGCGGATCAGAGCCAAGTGAGTGGAGGGCCTGCGGATTTGATCCATTAGAAGCGGATTTGGTTGCGGTTGCGGTTCCACCGCCATTCGGTTGCGAATAAACAACATATGGCGGTGCAACTGCAACTGAAATCACAACCGCATCCGCATCCGCTTCTAACAGATAAGAATCCGCAGGACCGTCCACTCATTTGTGAAGCGTACCAAGAACGATAAGCCGGTTTTTCAGGAGCCTATACGCTTGATCTCTTGTAAAAGCCAAAATGGGTTGCCTCAACATTCCAACTGCACCGAAAGATATGTTAGAGCAGGTTTCAGTTTCCATTGCTGCAGTCGGCCCTCCGAACTACGGTGATTTCAAGCATAGCGTTCCTCCTTCGCCAGCGTTGATGTGGGTGGGCGCTCGGGACTTTCACTATGACAGCGAGATGGTGAGTACCACCCATTCAATGGGGACTATGGAATCTGAAAATGCCTCTAGCCGGGATAATGACGATATTTTTGGTCCTTAATTCATGTTTCCCTTGTTTGTTGTTTAGTCGGTTTACAACTGCTGTCTCATTCTGTTCCTGTCGATCTCTTTTGCCAAATCGGAGTTCTTTGTTTTGAAAATCGCTCTTTTTCCTGGTTCACTGCATAAAATTTGTTGCAGTTGATTACAGTTTCAAGCCTTATTTTGTTTGGCGATGAAAGACTACAACAGTTCTCTTTGACAAATTAAATGATGTTTCGGCTCCATATGTTGTACTGGGCTCAGTTGTAATGTCCCCTTATGGAATTCTGATAATTTTGCTTTTAATCTTTGTTTCCAAGGATGCTTAAGGTTCAATAGTTTAATAAACTAGCAATTGCACCTTGGTGTGCAATGGGTATGCTGAAGATGTTTGGAAGGTCAATTTAAAAATGGTGGTTTATTTTTTTCATGCATTTGTGCAATATATGATGTCAATTAGTAGGTCATTTAGCAAATGATGTTTGTGCAACAAAAATCTCAATAGAGAAGTGATAGCTTCAAATCAACTATGCATCCACTTATAAGGAGAGAGGGGGAGAGAGGTGGAGATTGGGATAAAGAGAGAGAGAGAAAGAGAGAGGGGTAACTAGATAGTTAGGAAGAAAGAGATGGAGATGAAAATGAAGATGGAGGTGGATATGGAGGGAAAGAGAGATAAAGAGAGAGGAGAGAGGGATATATAAATAGATAATAAATTTAATATATATTTAAACAACAAATATAGATATATTAAACATATAATATATTTAAAAATCTAATCAATATTATATGTAAAATTTATATTATATTTATATTTAATAATATTTAATTTATAAAATATTAAATGTGAAATATCTAAATATTAGAATGTTATCCTAAAAATATTTAAATATATAAATTGTAATTTTATTTCATAATGTTCAATTAATAATATTTTAGAAAAATATATTTTATAATCTAAAATTAAAAATAAAATATTATCTGATATAAGTATTTAAATAAATGTTTTCATTCTCGGCTTCATTTAAGCTACACACTATACCCCATAATATTATTTTATTGCTAAATGGGAAGAAATACACTTACATAGGCGAGAAACATTTGGGTCCTCATCCTGAATTGCATCTGCGGCATGTAGAATGGCATCAATATTACTGCCTCTCCCTAGAGATGATATTTAACAAACAATTAATTCTGCTAGCTAGAGAAACTGTAATGCCCCGCCACACAACCCTAGAGGAAGTTGTAATTCACCACTTAAACGTACCAATTTTTTTTTTGTTTAAGAACAAATAACAAGAAGATGAATACATATTGCCAACAACCTCTAAGGCCACGAGACAAAGATTACTTAAAAAACCCAAACAACAACTAACATTAAAATAAACCGAAACATTAATCACTTAAGGAAATGAGACAACATACATTCCACGCAAGATAAATTACAACAAGGATAATAAATACCTCAAGATTCCAATTTAACATTTAAACAATAGGGTTACATCACTCATTCCCCGAATGAGGTAAATCCAATAATCATGATTACAAATTACAAATTCCACCTCAATAACAACTGAGGGGTAATAAAATACAATAAGAACTGAGAGAACAAGGCATGAGAAGAACTGATTCCCACGAGCTCTCCAACTAGAAATCACGAATGCACGAACAAGAAGAAGAACCAACGAAAAAAGATGCACGCCACCCGACCATGTGGAACCCCAAAGGCCCCACTCCCTCTGTGCTAGGAGATAGTAACAAGGATTTCCTAGACAAGACCATCTACCTCTAGACACAAGCTAGCACACTGAACTGAAACAAGAACAAAACCCACATTACTTAACACAATGGTTACAATGCTTCCAGAGTACAAAATGAGTACAATCACTGTACAAAATAAACCAATGGTACAACACCATACCAACTGCTATCATAGGAGGAGTGTCATCGAAAAGGTTGCATGGGATCTCCTGGCTAGTCTTCCTAGGTCCTGGCCCCCCTCTAGGGATATCCTGGAAACCTCAACCGACTCCCGGCCCCACATGCATACCAGAGCGGAATCGATTATCTCTCATAAAGACGAGATAATGATCTTGCCATTCTAGGCCTTCCTGACTCATCTCAAGTCTCGTACAAGCCCTTGAGCCAATGAGCGAGGCTAAATTATCTTATTAATGTTCAAAGCTACTCTCTCCCTAGTAAGTTAATTTAATTTTCATTTAATTAACCAACTCTCACATGAGTTATCCTGGAACCACTTTGGGCCCGGCGCTCATTTGAGAGCCTCCCCTATCGACAACACAAAACTCAACCCCTTGCCAAGGGTAGACAATGCACTAACACTTATCACAAATAACCAAACACCTCAATAGTAACACATCACTACGGATGTCCAAAACTGAAACCAAAGCATGCGCTACCCAAGGCTAACACCAGGTTGACTAACATAAAGAAACCCACATAACAACTGATAAATCGACTCAACCATGAATCAAAAGGTCACACAACCCGTTCAAAGAACCAGGTAACCACTTGAGCTTAACTCACACATAATCCAAGATAGCCAAAGCAAAACATAAGAGACATAGCATCATCTCAAGAAAACACTGTTGGAAGACTTACATGATCAACAAGAAATGACTAAAGTCAACAATCATATAATCACACACATAACCACCCATACCAATAAATGAACCCATATCTAGAAGATTCACAAACATTCACTTTCATTTCACAACATCGAAGGCGTACAATTAAGCACTGAAAACATTTCAGACCAATAGGTAAACTAATATTCGGATTTCCTAAATCCATTCAATCACAGATTTCATGACTTGCATCTATCCAATCAATTGATCCCATTTCTTTTCATGATATTGAGATATTTAAAGAACAAATAATTTACTCTAAA
>VDFB02392442.1:0-23192 GCA_007258455.2 Sequoia sempervirens
ACCTCTCTCCAAACTCTCTCTCCCTCTCCCTCTCCCTTTCCCCCTCCCACCCTACCTAGACAAATCTATATCTCTCTCTCTCTTAAAATTCTCCCTCTTTATAAATACATACATAAATACATACATACTTGCATAGATACAAGCATACTACATATGTACATACAATCCTACATACATGCAAGCATACATGTACATGTGTAGATACAATCTTACATACATATGGGCATACATGCAATATACATGCATCAATACATAGAGGCATACATACATACATACCTACATACATACATACATACATACATACATACATGGAATACAAGCATACATGTACATACAAACATACAAATATATAAACATACATTCAATAGAGTAGCATTTAACATAAAGCAAGACATAACATGAGTGCGTTATACCATGCTAGCATTATGTCTTGCTAGAAATGTTCCCCATAAATGCAAAAAACTGTGTCAAAACTGAGATATAATGCAAGTGCATTATAATGTTGTGTCATAGAAAAATGTACCCTTTGCTTGAAATGGGATTAATTCATGATTAATCAGATTTAATGAGGCCTTAATCTAGTGTTGTGAGGAATTTTATGTATCCAAAATAGGTCTTAGATCCTTAAAAACTAAATAAAATGCTTTTAATGACATCTTATGAAGGTGTTGCCAAGTGTTGTAAGACATTTCTACATTCTTCTAGACTCTATTAATTACAATTCACCCAAAAATCGACTTTTTATTCATCAAAAAGTCCTAGTTTGAAGTGTTGTAAAGTCTTGTAAGAAGCTTTCATGCTTTTCTAGGGACATCTTCACTATTTATCCCTTTTTCATGCTTTATTTGACCCCTTTATGCTCTCATATGCTTGATTAAGTGTATTTTTTAGTATTATCCCAACAAATAACATTAAATACAACAGATCTCCTGACACACATTTTTAGGTCCTAGGTAAGACCCATTCACCATGGGTGGTGAATGAGGCCCCCTTGGCCCCAAATTCAAAATATTTTAAATTTCCTTTTGAGATTTTATTCAAAAATACTTGATGTTGGTCTTTGATGAGGTATGAATGGTTAACTAAGGGACAAGTGTGTATAAATATGTGACTTTCACCTCATTTTGACATCTCTCTCTCTCTCTCTTATCTTCTAATCTTTAATCTCTCATTCATCTCTTAATCTCATTCACATCATTCATCAAGAAAATTAGGGATTTCACATTACAAGTCATCAATTTAGCTTCCTAAGACATTTAAGGGCTGAATCTTCATGTTATATTATATAATTTCAAGATCTATCATCATGGAAAGGTAATATATTCCATTATTACATGTTTCATTAATTTCTTTCATCATTTTAGTTTAATTACCTAAACGATGTTTGACCAAGGCAAACCCCCATGCCCTAACGATCAACATTTCTTATTTTCTTCTTGTGTGTTTGCAGATTTAGGTCCTTTGGAAGCTTGGAAGTCATTGATGATCAAGTTACAAGGTTGTTAAAGTTCTCTCTTCATTCAACAAGTCAAAGAATCAACAAAAAGTCACTTTTAGACTTGAATTCAATAATTTTCTAAGCAGACACTTATAGGAAGTAGAAGTACAGGTCTAGCTCCTTAGAATCAACTCCTAAATTTGTAGATTCTTGTAGGTGGACTAATTTTCCACCCATGTTGAATGAGTCCCATGTGTAGGTCTAAAAATTCATTTTGTTAGAATTCCGCTCTTGGCATTCAAAAACCTATTTCCTATACTTTTCATCAAAAGCAGAACTGATTCACCATGCATGGTGAATCAGTCCCATTGGCCATTAACAGTGACTTCTAGAGCATTCCACAACCTTCTACCAATATTAATCTACCTCCAGGTGCACTCTAATAAGTCTCATCAATTTTTGTTATCATTTACTTAAGTTTCTAGTTCATATTTGCAATCAACATTGTCTTTTCTAGCATCTTGCATTAGATTAGTTTATAGTCATTTATTTGCATTTGTAAGAATTCAAACACATCCACACACACTTCATATCAATATTCCATCCAACCTTAAATTAATCTTGAGTGAAACATTGTGCATTTTGTGTTAGAAACCAAGATCTGATTGCAAACCAGAAAAATCACCTTCCACAGAAGAGAAAAATGAAAAAGGAAAGATTTGCATGAAATATGAAAATTGATATATTCAAAGTACAAAATAATACAAGATATAATTTTCTTTATAAAATAAAAGATGCATAAACCTAATCTTATCTTGAGCAACAAGATAGCTCGATAAGATAAGGATAAAACCTATAACTTAGGAATTAAAATAAAGCCTAAGTAAAGTTATGCTAATGTGTAATTAAATAATTAATTACACCAACACCCCCCCATAAGTGCAACTTAGGGAGAAGCATATTATTTTGCAAATATGAGTCCTAGAAACAAGGCCTGATTAGGTACTCATGTACAAATACAAAGATGAGGTAGAGAACGAAAACCTAGTGGGACAAAACCCCCCTACAATGAGATGACTACTATAGAGAAGCACTAGAAGAACACTGTGGAGTAACACTGGAACCCCAATTCCAACAAGCAAGGAAAGATAATTCTATCTACAACTAAAACCAAAAATGTAATCACAAATACTATCGGTAATGGCATGGTGTGATGGTTTATAGGTGGCATTGTTGTTCTTTCCACCAAGGTTCAAACCCCAATGGGGTGCTATTGTTGAATGGTTGTATTCCAGTTCATAGCTCTGGTCAAAAGAATTTACCCCTTGAATAAATAAATAAAAAATGGAATCACAAATACAATAGCAGACCCGATGCCAAGGAACACTGGAAACTCACATATTAGATCAACCCTAGGATCTGTAAGCAATAGTAGATGAAAGGATGAATGGACCCATAAAGATGACAAATCTAGAAGTTGTGTCTCTCGAAGCCAATGCTAAACTAAAACTAAAACTGCCATAGGATGAGTACCATCAAGATTTTGGAACATTAAACATAAAAACATGGCCTTCAAATGAGAAAGATTTGAACCAATGCAAATCAAGAACCATAAAATCCCAACTGAAGTATAAATTGAAGCAAACCAATGATGTGTCCAGCTAATCAAGAAAGAAGATAAAAAGAGACAACAGGAAACCAGAGAAACTCATGCGAGTTGTCACCAACATGAAAGATGGATGCAAGAACCCACCTTAATGGAACTTTATATCAGTTCATTATTACAATACCCAATGATTGCATAAGGAGCTAATGCAAAACTACAGAAACATAGGCAAAAATGCAAACCTAGCACATGAAAAAAATGAATGCATGCAAAAAATAAGTTACACATTTTTTGGAAATGACCCTCAAATCTGCATAAAGACTGAAACCATCTTTCTGACACAGCAAAAATCACAAAAAATGGATAAGCGAGTCACAAGATACACATCCCAGAGTGAAAACAGAAAATTCTGACTTCCAAGGTAGAAAAAGACATCAAAAATAAAAAACCAAACAATAGACCTACACCATTGCATATAGCTCAGAAACAGCTTTCTGGTGATATCTCGTTTGGAAAAAAATGACGCCGTATGTGAAAGTTATGCTCATTTCTATGAAACTACTCTGAAAATGTCTAATTTTCCCCCATAAGCCCTCAGGGGCTAAAAAAATAGTGCCCCTAGTCACCTGGGTGGACCAGGGGACTGGCGGAAAGCTCTTGGTGTCGAGCCCCTAGTCACCCATGTGACTGGGGAGTGGGGCAGAAAGCCTAGCAGGGGGCTAAGGGTTGAGCTCTCGGTCACCAAATGACTGAAGGCTAGTAAATGTAAGCCCGTGTGGACTGATGCACAGTTGGTGGCACTATAGGAGGAAGCCACCAGCGGCGGTGGTGCATTGGCAACTACCTAGTGGCTGCTCAGTGGCTGCTAGGTGGTGGAAGAATGAGCGGTGAGGAGCGGCGCTGGAGATTGGGTGGCCGCCCGGTGGTGGAGTGGTGACTGTTGAGCGATGCTCGCTTTTAAACGGGCAGTGCAAAACCCAACACCAATTTTTTTTTTTAATGATTTTTTTGAATTTTTCTCAAAATCTATGCCTCGAGAGACATCCATGGGGGCTGTACGGCCCTTGGGTAAAAAAATTTTGCCTCTCCGAACTACTGTGTCCAAATCAGACAAACTTTATATGAAAATAGGGGTTTTTGGGCACTGTGAATCTAATGATGAGGTCTGTTTGGGCTCAAAGTGCTCCAAAAATTAGGTGACCCCCAGATCTATCAAAAAAATCATCAAGCTTACGACCCTCGCAGATCTGGCAAATGGTGATGAAAATGAATAAAATAAAAGTCATTTCTAACTTTTTCTAGTGCTCTGAATCCAATGGAAAACCCCGATCTAATCCAAGACACTACATAATGATGCTCAAGGATTGAAACCCTCAAGGGACCTCAAACGAGGTCTGCACTGTATTCCTCTGAAAATGCTGAGAAGGGGCTATGAATCAAGGCTCTGATACCATGTTAGAAACCAAGATCTGATTGCAAACCAGAAAAATCACCTTCCACAAAAGAGAAAAATGAAAAAGTAGAGATTTGCATGAAATGTGCAAATTGATATATTCGAAGTACAAAATAATACAAGAGATAATTTGTTTTATAAAACCATAGATGCATAAACCTAATCTTATCTTGAGCAACAAGATAGCTCAATAAGATAAGGATAAAACCTATAACTTAGGAATTAAAATAAAACCTAAGTAAAGTTATGCTAATGTGTAATTAAATAATTAATTACACCAACATTTTGGTCCATCCTTCCCATTTTAGGTGAAAAACCCTAAAAGACCAATGAAGGATTTGTGTTCCAAAATACTTTGTTTCAAATGCACTCGCATTATATCTTACTTTGAGAATCCCCAAGCCTTGAGATTGGTATTTTCCTTGGAATACCAATCCAAAGGCTTGGAGGGCATTCCCAATGACCAGAGACATGTTTTTGTAAATTCTATAATATTTCACAAAATCGGGTTCGTGCTCACTGTCAGGATTGCACGTGTTTCAATATCAAACAAATAAAACATCTGGGTAATGTTAGGTTCCCTCTTACCTATCCAACGATGTAATTTTTTTCACTTTTTGACAATGTTAAGCCTTTCATCCATAATTTATTTTGTTTGTGTCTCTTTTTTGGAAAAAATGTAGTGCTAAGTGTTTTTTTTGTTATAAATTTATCGTTCATTGAAATTAAAATAAATTACATTTTCTTAGAAACAGACTCTACAATTTTTTTTAAAAATTCAATTAGTTTCCAAAATTTGTAGGGGTAGCATGACCAAAATTCTATTTTTCAGGAAGTGTCCACTTTGAAAATTACTAAAAAATCAAATATTCATTAAAAAATTATCAAAAAAATTGTGCATCAGCTACATACTGTTAGCTAACTTTTGGCCATAATGATTTTAAAAATACCAAAAAAAAGGTCACCATGCTAGGGTCATACAAGAGTTGCTATGTTATGTTTTTTTGAAAAAAGTAACACCAATTTGTGTTCATCCATATTTTGTCCCCTTAATCTAAACCATTTTAAAAATAAATTAGTAGTTTAGAAAGTAGACTCGGAGCACTTCAATCCTTGTTTTTATTCCATCTCAAAATTTTGAGTGTAACTATCCTCAATTTCACGTCCAAGGTCAATATTTCCTGATTTTAGAAAAAAAGTGGCCACTTAAGCCCCCTTTTGGGAACCATAATTTTCTACTTACCCTACACCACCACTTGTACTCTTTATGTCATCTACACATCCAAACCAGTCTACATCTATATAAGGGTATGTGCAGGATCATCATGGAAAAAACAAGCCCTTAAGTGGCAAAAAATTTAGACAAATTAGAGTTAGGCAACTTGACGTTAAAATTTAAATAAGTTATCTATATTATTTCAAAAATATGTAAGAATAGAATTTGTAGAAAATTGAATGTAGTTTCTAAAATACTAGGTTTATTTTTTTAAAAACAAAACCTATTTGGTGAAAATTTGACATTTCAATGCAGTAGTACTTAAATTTCAGGGAAAAAATAAGAAGTAGGTGTCTGTCTGACCCCCTAACCACAATAAAATTATAATAATTTTTTATAAGATTTTAAATATAAGTAGAGGACTCATGTCCCAATGTGATGAATATTTTTTTATAATTTTTTTTCAAGTAAATAATTAATTATGATATTTTTTATTACAACTTTCAAAAATAATAAAAAATCGTATGTCTAACCACCTTAACTTGGTCAAAACTTCATGAAATTCAATCTATATTTTATTAATCCTATAGTATATGAAGTATAGAATGTGAGACATAGTTTGGATTCAAAAAATGTGATACTATTTGAAGGCTATAGATGTTTTTCAATCAGCCTATTAATCAGGACTTTAGTCGTAATTCAAATAGAAAATGAATAATAATTTTTTATTAAATTGAAAGTAAACTATAATTTATATTGGTATAAAGTTGAGAATATCCTTTAAAAACCCTTTTCATTTCATTAATTTTGCTTTAAAAAAAGTTGTCAGCCACATACCCTACAAATACCCACCATATTACCACTTTTTGGCCCATCATGATCCTACACATACTAAGCACTTGATGTAAAGTCAATATCCTTAGTATACCATAACAAATAATCCAGAGTGCCATTAAAATATTTGAATATTCTTTTAGCAGCAACAACATGTGTTTCCATAAGATCTTGAAATCTAGCCACAAGATAGATAACATGCATGATTTCTAGTCTAGTAGTAGTCAAATACAATAGTCCACCAATCATAGACCTATACTTTCTCTAATC
Organism: Sequoia sempervirens; assembly: GCA_007258455.2. Taxonomy (NCBI): domain Eukaryota; kingdom Viridiplantae; phylum Streptophyta; class Pinopsida; order Cupressales; family Cupressaceae; genus Sequoia; species Sequoia sempervirens. Next base: position 6,818 of record VDFB02392442.1, read on the forward strand.
AACCTTAAATGAATCATCATCTTTACCTAATTTGTAACTAGTCACCATAGTAGTACATATCAGTTTGGAACCATCCATTCCAAATTTCTTCATCATCTCTTTCACATACTTAAACTATGAAATAAAAAAATCCTTTCTCTATTTGATTTATTTGTAGGCAAAGAAAGAAATTCATCTCACCAAACATAGAAATTTCAAATTCCTTTTGCATCTCTTATGAAAACATATTAGGCATAGTTTCATTTCCTCAAAAAAGAATGTCATCAATATTTACAACTACGATGAAGATTTTATTATTTTTAATTTTAAAATATAGATTAATATTTGTTTTAGCTTTTTTGAAACTTGTTGAATCAAATACTTGTCTAACCTTGTATACTAAGCTCTAGGACCTTTCTTCAACCCATATAAAGATTTCTTCAATTTTCACACCATATCTGGTTGATCTAACAACTAAAATCCTTTTCATTGTTCCATGTAGACCTCTTCTTCACCATTCAAAAATGCAGACTTGGTTTCCATCTGATAGACCTTGAGATATTTATGGGTAGAAAATTCTAAGAACATCCTTATATCTCCCATTCTTTCCACTAGAGAAAAATTATCCTAAAAAACTATGCCTTCTACTTGTGAGTAACCTTTACACACAAGCCTTTCTTTTTTTCTAACCATTTTGCATTCTCATTCAAATTATTTTTGAATACCCACTTTAATCCAACAACGATTTTTTTTTAATCTTGGGACCAATTCCCAACTTTGATTATTCTTAATCTATAAAATTTCTTCTTTCATATCTTTCATCCAATGTTCATCTTTATATGCTTCACTTACAGTTTTTGATTCAATCTCAGAAAGTAAACATAGATTTACTTCACCAGTAGTAGCTCTACTTCTTTTAAATAATCCTTTTGTCTTGTCTTTAATGAAATGAATTTATGAATTATTATTTTTCACATATCTAGGTGTCTTAAGGGACACCACTGGAGCTTCTTCTCTTTCATTTTATTCATTCTACTTCTCTTTCTCATTCTTTTCTTGTTCTTCCACAATTTCTTCAATCCTTACGCAATCAAGTTCATCAAATACACATTCATCAAATTAATTGAATTCTTCATTGCTTCATCAACCTTGACATTTTCACTTTCTATAATCTTTCTCAATATTTTATTGAAACATATCTAAGATTTTCCTTTAGTAGAGTATCCAAGAAAAATTCCTTCATCACTTCTTGCATCAAAATTTCCTAAGGTTTCTTCATCTCATCTGATATAACATTTGCTTCCAAATACCTTCAAATTATTAATAGTGGGAATTTTTCCACACCATAGATCATAGGGGTTAGTTTTACTATTTTCTATTGCTTGAACTTGATTGAATACATAAAAATCAGTATGAATAGCTTCTCTCCAGTAAACTTCTGGCAAACCAACTTCAATAATCAATGATTTAGAGACCTCTTGAATTGTTGTGTCCTTTATTTCAACAAATCCATTTTTTTAAGGAGTTCTTGGTGAAGATAACTATCTCTCTATTCCATGCACTTCACAAAACATATAAAACTCATGGGACATGAATTCTCCACCTCTGTTAAACCTTAATATTTTTTTCCTCAAATTTACTTCATTTTCAACCTTAGCTTTGAATGTCTTGAATCTATCTAATGGATTAGACTTCTCTTGAAGAAATGTAACCCATGTATTTCTAGAATAATCATCAATCAAAAGCATAAAGTACCTTTCACCTTGTATACTTCTCACTCTTGTAGGACCACAAAGATCTGTATGAATTAAATCTAGAAGTCCAATAGTAGATTGTTCCTTTGATCTATAATGGATTATTTCTTTCTTTCCAAATTGATAATTCCTATAAATAGCATTAATATTCCTTGTAATCCTTGGTAAATCTCTCATGGCATTAATTTCACTAATCCTCACCAATTTATCAAAATTCATGTGAAACATTCTCCAATACCACAACCAAGTATCATTAATTTGATTCATAAAGCATTTTCCATCAACACCCTTAAGTTGATAGATATTTCCTTTAGACATTGTTCTGGATCCTTTCTTGATATAACATTTCTCATCCTCAAATAGAATATTATATCCTTTATTGTACATATTTCCAACACTCAAGAGATTGTGACTTAAACCTTTAATATAGTAGACATCACTAGTATTATGCTTGCCATAAAAAATTATTGAACCTATCCCAAAAATTTAAGCACTAGTATCATATCAAAACATAAGCAATCTCCCATCATATTTTTCAAGTTTAACAAAATTACTCTTATCACCAGTCATGTGATGTGAAAAACCACTATCAACAACCCAATAGTTCTTTTCCTATTTAGCATTTAGGGTAGCAATTATAGTACCTTCATTTTTCTCCTCTGAAGGGCATTACTTCACATGAGCTTCAAAATTAGCAAAAGTAGGTGAATAATAGAAAAATGGATGCTTTATAACCTAGGTCATAGAACATCACTATTCTCCTATTATCATTCAAAGATGTCCTAGGAGTCCTAATTGGATTGACAATCAACCTTACAAGGTGAGTCAATTATCAATAAAAAGGACCTTGAAGGGGCTTCTAAATAAACTTTTAGGGGTTCACCACCAAGAAAATTTTTGGAAAAAAAAATGAATATTCAACTCACAAAAATCAAGAAATGGAAGCCAAATAAAGAGATCAAACAAAAAAATTAAACCAAAGAAACTTAGGGGACATGTACCTAGGAAGTCTGGAAATGTGATGAGGTTTCTGGAAATGTAAAAATGCTATAAAAACATGCTAGGGATGACTAAGACACCCTTATTATTGTCTTAGTCTTGTTGCTATTCTTTGAGGTAGATGTGGAATCTTTGGATGTTGGAACTAGATCTAAAAGAATTTCTTAAAAAATATGCTCGAGAGGAATAAGATGTGCAAGGTGGCATATTAGTCTCATTCTAACTTTCTGAAAACTCATAATGTGGTCTTGAGCTCCAAGGTTTGCACTTGCTTCTTCTTAGATCTCAAGTTTTGAAACTTTTGGAGTCATCCTACAGGTGAGTTTATGTGAAGATGACAACTTTGCAATGCAAATTTGCAACTTTGCAACTTTACATAATTTCAAATGATCTTCAATTCTTCAACCCAAATTTGCAATCACAAACATGCTTGAAGAGAGGAAAAACTTGTTGATTGTTAGTGAATGGGGGTTTGCTTTGGTCAAATCCATTGTAGGTAATTAAACCAAATGATGAAATGAAGCATGAAATACAAAATATGTAAATGATATCACTTTGGATGATGTCTTATGAAATAAGTCTACAATCTACCATGTAGTGGCCATGAAGAATGTAGATCTTTGATCCTTGGATATGATGTGAAAAATGGTTGCAAATACATCTTCAATGCTACATCCATAATCTTGTCTCAACAACATGAATGGAAGCACTAAACCCTCGAAATGGTGGCTCCAAATACTTGATCAATTACTCTAGAATATATAAACTTGCCTTAGGAATGAATACTTGAATGCTTGCTATGAAAATGAGTGGAGAAACCTTGTATTTATACTTATCCATGCTTAATATCCTAAAATTACACCACAACAAGCCAACATAGGAATTCATTAAATAAAGAAGGCTAAATCCTGCCAATATTTGAAACTAGATCCAAAAAAAAAGCCAAGGAGGACTAAGACGACCTAGGTGGCATTTTAGTCCCAAGGCTCAAATCTCAGGGCACAGACTCCAAAAAGGGACCTTTTCAGGTACATTCAAAATCAGGGTCCCAAGACCCATGTAGGACAAAGATGCCATAGGTGGCATTTTAGTCTCACTCCACAAATCAAGGACACATAGACTAAATCATTAAATGATCATTTATCCATTGATGATTGTCAATATTTTCCATAAAAAATATATAGTTTATTAGGCTTGTGGATGCAAAATATGACCAATTAAGACATAAATGAGGATAAATAAAGCAAGGAGTGCCCAAACAAGTGTTAAAATGCAAGGATATGCATTTTACTACACTAAATTTAGCCCCCACTTTAGTAAGAGGATGAACTTGCTTAAACTCACACTAAAGTAGCCAACCACACAATCAAAAGAGGTCCTAATGTACAAATGTTAGTGAGATAGGATGACAATAATCAAAAGGGTAGCCAAGCCCCCAAGATCAAGATATTATGGAAAACCAAAATGAGCACAAAGGAACACGCTTGCAAATGATATATGAAGCCATAACTAGATTTGCAACATACACCATCAAGGATATAAAAAGAAAAATAAAAAAGGAAAAAGAAAAATGCAATAGATCCAACTTCGAGTGGCCATCCAATGCAGTGGACTGGGTCTAAGTTGTTTTTCCAAAAGGTTTACAAGTGGAATGTGTTGTCCACTATGGAAACAAATTGTACACTCACAAGTGATAGTGAAGCTATTTTTTCACTAGGTAAGCCCAAGGGGTCCATATCAATGCCATACCCCCATGACTATTATAAGGACCAAAGAAAAATGCAGGCTCACAAGGGCTAGTGAAGCTAGTTGTTCACTAGGTGAACCCCAGGGGACCATATCAAAGCCATACCTCGATGAATTTAATAAGGCACAAAAGATGAAATTCAACAAGAAAGAGAGATGTTCCAAGGGATTTTTCTTAGTTCGTACAAGGTCCCATCTTAGGGAACATTGTGGTTAGTGTTTCCAAGAGAGGACAAGTCAAAAAAATATCACACTCTTAAAGGAAATCAAACCCAATGACACCACCAAGAAAAGGATGCATCATAGGAATAAATAAAATCACACTTGTAATGAAGCATGAGTGTCAATATATGCCCCTGCTTTAAAGCGGTTGCTAACACCATTGATGTGAGCAATTGATTTAAAGTAGACAAAAAGGAAAAAGGAAAAGAGGGTTTCCCCCAAAATGTATAGCTCAGTATGTCACATGTGAGCCAACTTATAACATGCCATCCACATACCAAGCTTTCTCTTACATATACATGAGAAGTGATCAAATTCCTAGAAGAATGAAGAAGAACATTCAATTGTGAAAAGTTCGTGCTGTCATTGATGTCACCATTTTGTTTGAGTTTTTAGTTTGATCCGGTACTCTAAACTAGTATGAAGAACCAATTAACATCCTTTGGTATTTTGGTCTGCAATCCTCCACGGTTGATTGTTGATACTTTTGTTTTTGAAAATGGATTATGGATGTTAAAAGGGTGTTTCCTTAGAATCTTGTGTGATCATATGCTTGCATGGTGAGTTGGCATTGTTCTATTGATTGCATTTTTTCTATTGGGCCTATTCCTGGCTAACCTAAAGTATAAATGATATTGTAATGTATTATAATGGATTAATTTGTGTTGCAGATGTATATGCGACCTATCTTTGGTCCATGCTAACATGATGGAGTGTGCTACATGCTTGGATCAATTTTTGGAGAATTTTTGTAAATACTTGAATCCAACAATTGGTATTTTGGTGAATAAGGATTGCATCTAATTAGGCTAACTTATTTGATGTTTGCAAATAAATAAGATGTATATGTTAGATAGGTTTGATGATTGTAGTGATTTGTGAAGTTGTGAATGTGAAGAAGTGTGAAGATGATGAAGTGTGTTAAGTCAATTTATAGAGAATCGCCAAAACTAAATCAACACAAATTAGGTGGACTCTTACTAGTTCATTTTAGTTGTGAAGCCAATTTGGTCTTGTAATACTTTTGGACAGTGAGTCCTCTTTGTAAGCAGTGAGCTTTTGTATCTAGATAGTGAGTCCCATTCTAGGCAGTGAGCCTTTTGTATTTCAATTTTGAAACTACTTTATATTGTGAGTTAATCCTTGACGTGGTTTTTCCCTTATTTGGTTTTCCATGTAAAATCTAGTGTCTCTTCGGTTGATTTTTCTTTCTATTATTTACATTTCATGTTCATACTTAATAACAAAATAAAGTGGTTGTGTACAGTTGATAAGTGTTTGAAGTTTGGTGTTTGAATTTGGTGACAACTGATTGACCCCCCTCTTAGTTGTCTTGCAAATTTTAGCAATTGGTATCAGAGCATTGGCTCCTCTAGTGAAGCCTAATGAATTGAAAGATCTTGAATATTGAAAAAAATGGATGAAAAAGATGAGCTTCGGGCTGCACTTGAAGATCTTGACAAGGTTGAAAGTGAAAATAGATAGTTGAAAGAAAATATTGATGAGGAAAATGAATGTGTTTAAAAATTGAAAGAGAAATTGAAGAAATTAAAGGAAATACATAGGGAAGTGAGTGAGAAATTGAAGCAAGAAAATGAAGAAATTACCAGATTGAAGGTGGCAGTAGAGGAAAAGAAAAGAATTAAAGAATTTATGAACACTGTGGTGCAAAGAAAGATTGATGTATGCACAAAGCTTGAACAAGAAGTGGTGGACCTAAAAGTAGATTTGGAGAAAGAAAAAATATATGAAGATAATTTCAAGATAAGCTCCACCAAACTTGAAGATTTGATTTTAGGATAGAAACCTTCTAAAGACATAGGTGGTTTTGGAAATGAACGTGGTGAAAGATCTAAGGATAAGTAGACCCTAAATTCAGTAGATAATCCGAAGATTCGAGATAAAGGAAAGAAGATAAGGACATTTTCTAGAAGACTTCCTATCAAATAACCAAATGCTCAAAGGTATCAATCTTTCAATGGTATTTTTTTTACATGTAATAAATTTGGTCATAAAGAAAATAAGTGTAGAAGTAGGGTAAATCAAAATGTTCAAAGTTTTTCAGGACAATGTTTTCTATGCAAGAAAGTTGGAAATAAGGCTCCTAAATGAAGATCTTAGGTGAGGATGATTAGCTAGGTGATGATGGATATGTTTAATGGAGGTGGAATGAATCAATGTTTTAATGGATATTGCTATACATTCAATAAGTTTGGAAACAAATCAAATCAGTGTAGATTAAGGGTTAATGGAGGAAAAAATCATCAGAAAGGTGATGTCTTCTATAATTGCAACAAACTGAAACATATTTCAAGAAATTTGTAGAAGTAAAAATGACAACCAAGCTGATTTAGTAAAGAAAAATGAACTAGTGAAGAAAATTGGCAAGTATGAGATTAAGCAAGAAGTGGACAAGATATGGAAGAAGAAAGAAGAGCCAAAAATGATAGATGTGTTTGTACCCTCATTTGGTGTAGATAATTCCTCTAGTAATTATACCTAGCCTGATCTTAGGGGGAGCTTTAACAAAAAAAATTTTGAACCACCTGATGCTTGTCATGTCAGTCTTTGGTACAAGGATATGTTGTAGAGAATAGATAGACAAAATTCATGGAAAAGGAATTGGAAGAATTTTGTAGGCATGTTGATTTACAGAGTGATTTAGGGTTCATTGTGTAGAGAAATAGGATTTTTATCAGCTTTTCAAAGTCTACCACATTTAATGTGAAATAGGGAAAAATGATGGTGTATAAAGCAATATTTGCAAGTCATTTTTTATCACTTATGCAATCAAAGAGTTTGAAGAGTGATTTGAAGCAATCTCAAAAAAAATTAGAGAAAATTTGAGGTAATCTAAAGAAATCATTACAAATAATATAGAGTAAAAGATGGAAGCTTTTCAATTTCATTTCTTAGTTTACAAAATGAGAAGAAGAGAAATGAAGGAGGTTTGTTGAGCAAAGAAATATTTTAAGGAAGATAAGCACAACAGTGGAAAGATGATTGAGTAGTGATATTTGATTGAGATTGAAGGGTGTTGAATTGGAAGAATTTGATCATTGAAAAATTAAGGAAACAGAACTAGGGTTGAAGAAAAATGAATTATAGAACGTAAAAACCCTAGCTATGGATTTATGGGGAGAATTTCCCTAGTTTGCAGATAAAGAATCTATCTTTTTTCTGTTAAGTCAATTCAAGGACAACATTGTTTTGGAAAAACCCTATCCAATTACGAAGGAGGAAATCAAAGCTATTACTGGGTTGTGCAGTGTTGGTGATCTCCTTGGGAAGAAAACTGTGAAATACAAAGACATGGAGGAACTTATTGGCATTGAAAAAGACCCTCAAGATCTACTGATAAATACAATTGTTGATCCTACAGTAAGGTATGTTGCATATAACATCTCCTATAAAATCTACCTTATAAATCATGAAGGTTCTACTTCGGCTATTGTTGTATATCTTGCACACATGATTGTGAAGGAAAACAAGCAATTTGATTTGTGTGGCTTAATTTTAGAAAAACCTAATTGAGAATGTGTGTCATAGAAAAATGGCCCCTTTTCATTTTAATGGCCTTTTAGGTCTTGTTTCATGGTCTTAGAACTATGTTGCTATGATTGTATGTTGTAACATGGCTTGAACATGCTTATTTAGGTACTAAAACTCAAAGAATGATGTCTTGTGAAGATGTTGTGAAGTGTCGTAAGAAATTTCTACATTTTTCCAGACTCTATTAATTACAATTCACCTAAAAAAAACCTCTTTATTTATCAAAAAGTCCTATTTTGAAGTGTTGTAAAGTCTTGAAACAAGCTTTCACACTTTTCTAGGCACATCTTCACTATTTATCACCTTTTCATGCTTTATTTGACCCCTTTATGCTCTCATATGCTTAATTAAGTGTATTTTTTAGTATTATCCTAACAAAAAATATTAAACAACATATTTCCTTACACTTTTTAGGTCCTAGGTGGGACCCATTTTCCATGGGTGGTGAATGAATCCTACTTGGCCGCAAATTCAAATTGTTTTAAATTTTATTTCAAGATTTTATTCAAAATCACTTGATGTTGGCCTGTGATGAGTTATGAATGGGTAACTAAGGCATAATTGTGTATACATATGTGGTTTTCACCTCATTTTACATCTCCTCCTCACTCGTTCAAGTATTTCATCTCATATTTCAAGCATTCAAGCATTTTTACAACATCCTTTTAAGCACTATTCAAGCACTTTGAAGTAGCCATTGACATTACTTCATAATTTCATCATCAAGGTTTCAGTAATTTAATAGAAATTGCATATTGTTATTTATCATTCCCTTGAATTTCATTATTTTATTGAAGTTTTGATTAGCAAAAGTGGGGTTTGACGAAGGAAAACCCCTATCCACTAACCTTAACCATTTTTCCCTATTGCATGTTTTTTTGTAGACCCAGGTATGAAAATTTGACAAGATTTTTGATGTTGAAGATTGGTTTACAAGTCAAATTAAGTCTATTTCAAGCTTGGAGAAGGTTTAATGTAGAATGGACTTTGGTAACCCGACAAGCAGACTTTTCAAGATCTAGTGTTGCAAAGTTGTCTCCTGACTTTTCAAAAATTTGGGAGAGGATTGATTCACCACTTGTGGTGAATGAATCCCACCTCAAGACTGAAAAATTTGATTTTTTTTAGATTTTATATCTCGACAGATAGAAACTTACTTTCGACAGTTTTTCACTAGGAGAACTAATTTGCCACCCTCGGTGAATGAGTCCCATTGTGAAAAATTAATAGTTTCCACCAACATCCAAAACACTCGAGAATCATCACACTTCATCCAAGTGGACTCAGATTCATCCCTTTCCTCTTTGTTCTACATAATTTCTTCATTTACTTAGTTGTTTTCATATCACAGTGTGTTTTAAAACATAACTTTAATTTAAGTTTTGCATTCGTTTTCATTCATTTAGATCATTCAATTTCATTTTTTTAACTTCGTTTAGGCTCTACATCATCACACATTACATTAAATTGAATGAACCATTAGCATTTTTGGCCTACTTCTCTCCTTTTCGGTGAAAAACCCTAGAAGAGTTAGAGAATCCCTAGGAACCAAAAATCAACGGTTCATTTTGGTGAACCTGAATTTTGAGCACATTGCATGTCTGATTTCATTTACATATTGAATGCTACTTTGCATGTGCATTAAAATTCAATTAGTACATGTTTTTGGTTTTGGATTTTAGAACATTTTATCTTGCATTAGTGAAAGCTTCATTTAGATTTCATTTTTGCATTGCATCCTCTTGAGAAAAAAAAAAAAACATTTTATCCTTTTTCATTTTGTAGGACATTAAAAGCATCTTAATTTTTTTGAAAAATACAAAAAAAAAATTGCATATTAGGACTCATTTTCCACCCAAGGCAAATCAATCCCTCTACACTTTTTCAACATCTCTGTAATCTTTTTAGCATTTTTCTACATTACTGCTTCATGTTTCTACATTCTATTTTACTTTCTATAATTTTTTTATTATTATTAATTGCATCTTATTTTATTTTAATTATGGCATTGTATTTCAATAAGTTTTGGAATTCATGAAAGTCATTAGTAGACATGTCTAATTGTGCCTTTGGTTGTGACCCTAATGACCTTGAACAACCTCATGCTCCTTTAAATCCTCATGATTGTCCTCCATGTGTAGTAGAAATCATGGGAGAAGATGATGCTTGCATGAACAAGTTCTACAATGATTTCCTTGATAACCTAGAAGTGAATGCAACCTTTTATCCCTCCATGAGATCACAAGACCTTCACACTATTGAACCTTCTGATCACTTTGCATACTTACATACTAAAGTCTCTATAGGACCTAAGGTTCCTCCCTCAAGTGGACCTAGTTCCTCTCACCACTCAAATTCACAACCCTTTTATGATCACAAAGTCACAAACACTTCTATCAACCTTGAAATGACATATGGTAACTTGGATTCACCATCTTAAGTAAACAAGGTTGTGATGCAAAACGTGAACATGAAATCCATCAACTTCTTAAACAACAATCAACCGAAGCACACACAACATGACTAGGATATCAAGATCCTTCTCACCTTGATAGTCATCCTCTTCAACCTAGGAGACTTTGGGATGCTATAATAGTGATCTTGAATGCTCCTCCTAACTTAAAAATTCTCCTTCCATGTGAGCAACCATTATCTCCTTCTAATGACAAGGATGTTGGGATCCCTATGGGTCCTCTTCCTCCTCCTATTCATTAACAAGGTGAATCTAGCAAGCAAAAACAACCTTACAAACTCAAAAAGATCAAGTTTCCCACACATCCTCCACCTGACTGTGAAAGGAGACTTCAGTTACTCTTAAACAAAGGTCTTATACTTTTACCACCTATGAATAGATTTGTTATTCTTCCAAAAGACTCTATCATACCATTTTGCAAATATCATTGCATCCTTGGACATCACACTAAAGAATGTCAAACATTGAAGGAAATAGTGGACAAGTATCACTTCACTTATATGAATTGTTTCCCTGTCACACCTCAAACCAACCAAATCTCCTCATCATGCCATAGTTGTAGAATCCACTATTCTCACTATTGCATGATTCATTCCCATCACTCACCTCGACTCATTATTTCCTTCTGACTTTTTGGAGGGAAATAATTTGTTAGCCTTGTCCTTGTAATTCATTGTCTTTGTCTCTTAACTATGTTATTCATTTTACGCTTATCCATTTAAGATTGAGAAACCAATAACTTAGTTAATGGGTGACTTGTATTTGCATTACTTGTTTCTTTTTGTTTTACTTTTCATGTGTGTATTGTGTTCCCTTGTATCATGTGTTTTATGTTTCCTCTTCATTCCTTCTTCCATTATTTATATTTCATTCCTATCCTTTTATCCATTCATTTATTTTTGTTTCTCCTTTATTCTGTCCTTCCATGTTGACCCAAGGTCCACTGTTTCCATTCCTCCTTCCATTCCTTGTCCTTGTCCCTTCCATATTCCTTTCTTTCCTTTCCATTTTCCATTATCATTTAACTTATGTTTTCCTTTTAGAATGATGCAAAGACTCAAGACTGTCATCTTCTTCCATGTTGACCTGGGCTTTCTTTTATTTTAAGCTCTTGGTGGTCATTTGGATCTGTGGGAATGGTGGTTCTGATAACTCTTTCCTTATTTAGAAGCCATGAACTCTTACATTTCGTCAGATCTGATTACTAGTTTGGTGTGGCACTGCACTGGGGGCTCCCTTTTATTTTTTCATTCATTTTCCTTGACATGACATAGCCTAACTTCAAAACATATGACTTGGCATAGGGCTTTCCAAGTTGTCTCTCATGTCTTTTTTTCTTTTTGCATTTTTTTTTCTTTAATTTAAAGTAATTTCTCACAAAATGATGTGTAGCAATTCCTTTAAAGTGGGAGGCATACATTACCATTAATTCATTCACATTCTTGGTTCTTAGTGTAGCTTTTTCATTTAAATGATGTGTTCATCACTTTGTGGGTGACATTGGGTGTGATGTCCTTCATAAGTGTGATCTTTCTAAGCATATTACATTCCTCTTGGTGGCCTAATGCAACACATTGCATCCCGTAAGTTACGAATATACTATTCTTTGATTGGTCCTTGTTTGAAGACATTAGACACAATGTTCCCTAAGTGACCGAACTTGCATGAATTGAGCAAGAGTCCTTTCAACATCTTACACTTTAACACTTCACATTTTTGCAGTTTTCTACCTTTCTTAACGTAGATTGCATGACTGTGGTACTTTGTCTTTTACTTCATAACATTTTTTTCCTTGTGGCACCTTGTTAAATTTATCAATGGGTATAACTTTGGAATGGTTGAGCGGGAAGCCCACCTAGCAGGATGACTTTTCCCCATAGCCACTTTTTTGTTTGATTGTGAGTGCATACCAACTAGCATATGTACCTTACCTTTTAGGCTTTTTCACCCCACAGACAACTATTTTTGTGGCCCTAGAGTGATTAAATTTGGGCCTTCTCACCTAGTGGACTTTCATGTGTTCTATCGCCCTAAAGTGAGTATGCTTTCTTTTTTTTCAAACAATCAACCTAGATCTAATCCACAACTAGTTGGATTGATGATTGAAGCTTCATCTCAACACTTTTGTGCTCCTTTATTCTTATGCTTATTTTCCCATGGGATTTTGATCTTGGTGGCTTGATCATCCCTCTTGACTATTGCATTTCATCTTACCAGTGTAAGTGCATTTGAACCCTTCTCTCGATGTTCATGGCTACTTTAGTGTGAGTTTCAAGCAAGTTCATCCTCTCACTAAAGTGGGGGCTAAATGTGTTGTATAAAAAAGGCCCTTTATTATTTTCATGACCTTTTATGTCTTGTTTCATGGTGTTGGAACTATGTTGCTCTAATTTTATGTTGTAACATGGCTTGAACATGCTTATTTAGGTACTAAAACTCAAATAATGACATCTTGTGAAGGTGTTGTGAAGTGTTGTAAGAAATTTCTACATTCTTCTAGACTCTATTAATTACAATTCACCTAAAAATTACCTTTTTATTCATCAAAAAGTCCTATTTTGAAGTGTTGTAAAGTCTTGTAATAAGATTTCACACTTTTTTAGGCACCTCACTATTTATCCCTTTTTCATGCTTTATTTGACCCCTTTATGCTCTCATATGATTAATTAAGTGTTTTTTTGAGTATTATCCTAACAAACATTATTTAATACAACATATATTCCTGACACTTTTTTTTAGTTCCCAGGTGGGACCCATTCACCATGGGTGGCAAATGAGCCCCCCTTGGCCTCGAATTCAAAATATTTTAAATTTCCTTTCGAGATTTTATTCAAAATCACTTGATGTTACCTGTGATGAGGTATGAATGGGTAACTAAGGAACAAGTGTGTATAAATATGTGATTTTCACCTCATTTTTCATCTTCTCCTCACTCATTCAAGTATTTCATCTCATATTTGAACCATTCAACCATTTTTACAACATCCTTTCAAGCAGCAATTGGCATTACTTCAGAATTTCATCATCAAGGGTTTGGTAGGTTAATAGAAATTACATGTTGTTAGTTTATCATTCCTTTGAATTTCATTATTTTATTGAAGGTTTGATTACCAAAAGTGGGGTTTGACCAAGGAAAACCCCTATCCACTAACCTTAAACCATTTTTCCCTATTACTTGTTTGTTTGCAAACCTAGGTATGAATATTTGACAAGATTTTTGATGTTGAAGATTGGTTTACAAGTCAACTAGGTGCTTCAAGTCAACTTAATTCTATCTCAAGCTTGGAGAAGGTTTTCTGTAGAATTGACTTTGGCAACTAGACAAGCAAACTTTTGTAGATTTGGTGTTGTAGAGTTGTCTCCTAACTTTTCAGAAATTTGGGACAAGAATGATTTTCCACCTATGGTGAATGAGTTGAATTTTGTTAGAGTAGGACTGTAAATATGATTTTTTTAAGATTTCGAATCTCGATAGACAGAAACTTGCTTTCAACAGTTTTTCACCAGGTGAAGGACTAATTCGCCACCTTGGGCGAATGACTCCCACTATAAAAAATTAGTAATTTCCACCAACATCTAGAACACTCCAAAATCATGACACTTCATCCAGGTGCACTCAAATTCATCGCTTTCCTTTTTGTTCTACATAATTTCTTCTTTACTTAGTTATTTGTATATCATAGTGTGTTTTCAAACATAGCTTTAATTTCACTTTTGTATTCATTTTCATTCATTTAGATCATTCAATTGCAATTATTTAACTTCATTTAGGCTAGAAAACATCACACATAATATTAAATTGAATGAACCATTAACATTTTTGGCCTACTTCTCTTCTTTTAGGTGAAAACCCTAAAAGAGTTACATAAGCCCTAGAAACCAAAAATCAACAATCCAGAATGTTAGAATGTCATTAGTTGAGTGTTATCCTTTATATTTTGGATCTTTTCTTATATCTTTGATATTTTAATTTCTAAGTTTGGTATTAGGAAGAGAGAATGTTATGTGGGAATCCAGTATCTCTATGAGGAAACAGATTTACAGGCATTTGGATTATATGGAAGATAAAGCAAGTGCGTGTAAAATATATTTATCATCCCTACAAAATAATTTGTGCTCTAGTGTGATAGTTTCTAGTTATTTTGAAGAGGATCTCTCCTCTTTAAAGAAAGAGGTGGAAGTTGTTATTGGTGGTACCCCTCCGGAATCTAAGAGGAGAAAATTTATCATAAAAGATGTCTCAGAAGAAAACAAGAATGAATAAGAATCTCTACCTAAACCTGAATTTGATCCAGAGGACATTCATATGTTGCTAGATAAAGGTGATATGAAGAATATTGGTGAAATGTGGTGTTCCTACTCTCGAATAAAAATACATAAAATTGATGATGTGTTGATTTATTATTTGCTCAAAAAGGGTATTGTAGTTTCAGATGGTCTGAATCATTACTGGATGACCTAATAGAAGTCATTGAAGAAATAATGTTGGTATAAGGACCTGAAGGACATAAATTATAAGCTATGATTGAGAGAATATGTTCCAATTCCAAACAAAAATTATCTAAAAACATTAATGAGATAAGAGAATGCATTAAGGAAATATCTGACATCTACAGATACTATCTCCAATGGCTTGCAATAGTTAATAATTTTAGAATTAAAATTAAAGCCATTGAATCTGAGATAAATAGTATTGGAAAGAGATTTTACTTTTTCAAAGACAAAAATGAAAAATAGAGAATAAGAATTGGTGAATTGCAAGTTGAGTTGATTGCTTAGAGACAAAGGGAAGACTTGGTTAAAACCTTCTTAATGGTTAAAGAAATTGTTGAGGTTTAGTTAGATCATCTCTCAAGAATTTTTCTTATGTAGAAGATTGTGAATGACAATGTCTATCTTTAGACTAGACACCCTCATTTGCACTATTGTCTTTATTTGGTAGTATGAGTGCAATAATGGGTTCGGCTGTATTTGCTTGGACAAGGATTCTTCCAACCATAAGAGAAAGGTACACAAATTATTTTTAGGTAAAAATAGTTATTTCACTTGAGTATTCGAAATGGGAACTTAGAATTCCTATTGTATAAACATTATCACCATGTACATATGTTTACATCCTTTTTTTTGGTCACCCTTTGCCATTGATGTCAAAGGAGGAGAGAGTCATTCAAAAAATGATAAAAGGGGAGAGATTGTTGGAAGAATGGAGAAGAATGTCGAATTGTGAAAAATTTGTGTTGTCATTGATGTCACCATGTTGTTTGAGTTGTTAGTTTGATCTGGTACTCTGAATCGGTATGAAGAACTAGTTTACATCCTCTAGTATTTTGGTCCTCAATCCTTTGCAGTTGATTGTTGCTACTTGTGGTTTTGGGAAATGGATTATGGATGCTAAAAGGGTGTTTTCTTAGAATCTTGTGTGCTCATACGCTTGCATAGGGATTTGGAATTGTTCTATTGATTGCATTTTACTATTGGGCATATCCTTGGATGACCTAAAGTACAAATGATATTGTAATGGATTAATTTGTGTTGTAGATATATGTGCAACCTATCTTTGGTCCATGTCGACATGATGGAGTGTGCTACACACTTGGATCAATTTTTGGAGAAGTTTTGTAAATACTTGAAGCTAACAGTTGGTATTTTT
>VDFB02392443.1:0-17075 GCA_007258455.2 Sequoia sempervirens
CTTATTCTAATTTGGCATGCATCTACCTAGTAGTTTGCATGCACATCAATGTGGGGGCAACACATGTAACAATAAAAAATGAATCCTCATAATTTTTTTCCTACTTTGTTAGTGTGTCATAAATGCAATAATAAGTTTACAAATTCATATTTATGTGTAAATTTGGCTCATATCCTAATCCCTATCATTGCTAATCCCCATAGTTTCTTTCTTGGTCAACAAATTTATCATTCCTCATCTTGAACCCAATTAATGGGTGCAAACCTAACCTAGTTCAATTTTGCAGTTGTGAAACTGAACCTAAACTTTTAAATTCAAAGTTTATAGAATGGGTAGATGTTCTATCCCACCCCCATACTAATCATTGTGAGTCATCTTAGCATACATCTAGCACAAATTTATGTTGATTTATGTGATTGGTTATTGAATTTAAGGATACAATTGCTCATTTGAAATTATGTTGGAATGTGAAAAAGACATCTAGATATAAGAGCTATAAGGAGAATTTGCATTGCATTGATTATCTATGACATCATTCTAGGAGCATTGCATGTTTGCTTATTGTCTTTGATTCCTTGCTTAGAGGTATAAAGTCAATTTAGAGATCTAACTTTGGATAAAATGAACTTTGTGATACGATAGATGCCCCAAATGTGTATATATAAACATTATTTCCATCCTTACAACATCTCAAATATTAAAGAAGTGAGGCAAATAAGTTGCAAATTATAGAGATCAATAGATCATGTTCATGAGTTGCCAAGATTAGCTTTTATGTAGAAGATTAATTCTAAAGGTAACCTAAAACTAGTGTGACAAACAATGAATTTTTAAAAATAAAGAATCTTCATTCAACCAACCAACAAATATTAAATATTAAAAATCATTTCCTAACATATATAACTTAATTTTATATCAAAATTTAACCAAATATCACATTTTAATTATTTCCCAAATTTCTAAATTTATTTTATATTTATAACAACAACTCAATTCTGAATTTTTTTTACTAAATTAATTTGTATATTAATTTAAACTTAAGTATTGTGATAATTCCAAATAAAATCACAAATACCATTATGATGGTAAATGAAACCATTTTAAATATTTGTTTTAGTGTTTGACCCAAATGAGGATCAGTAATTTAATGATTTAGATGAATATAGAGAGGTGAGTTTAGCTGTTGAAGACACATTGAATAGTTTGGAAAGATTAGGCTAACATTTCTTTATATGTTCAACTGCAGTCCACTTTTAACACAAATATTAAGAGTTTCTATGTTTGCAAACAATTTTTAAATATACAAGAATTTGAAAACATCAAATATTTCTATTCAAGATGGGATGTTCATTATGTTTTTCTTCATCACAGAGTCAATAATCTAAAAAAATTGAATAATTTTATTTTTTTGTCAAATATACAATCTAAAAATATGAAATATTTATGTTTTTTCACAAAAAATTTATCATATATACAGTAATTTAAAAATATGAAATATCTATATTTTTATTTTCTTAAAATCTGTTATATATACAACAATCTAAAAATATGAAATATCTATATTTTTTAGATCAAAATCTGTCATATATACTACAATCTAAAAATATGAAATATCTATATTTTTCTTCATCAAAATCTATCGTATATACAATAATCTAGAAAACATGGAATATTTATATTTTTCTTAATCAGAATTCATCATATATTCTAAAACATGATATATTTCTATTTTTCTCATAAAAATCTATCATATATACATCAATTTAAAAGCATGGAAGATCTCTGTTTCTTTTTTCACCAGAAACTGTCATGAAATAGTTTTATATTTGATTGATCTGCTAAAAGGTAAGTCCATGGCCTTTTGGATATTCATGAACATACTAAGTTATTACTTGTAAATTAAAAAGATTGTAACCATCAATGTAGTAGAGGTCTTTTTATATCTATTGATGTTTCTTTAGAAGTGTTTAATTGCTCTTCTTCATCTGGAATTTTCTTTTCAGAAGTAATGTCTTTGCTTTTGCCCCATAGAACCAGGTACAGACCTCCAAATATCAACAGCACACCCGCTACACTGTTCAAATCATTAATAATACAATATCATAATATAAAACAAACATTATAAGATTTATTTTCTATAAATATAAAATATTTAAGAGGAAATGGGACATACTCTAACTAGTTAAAGCATTTTAAAAAATTATGAACTAATATAATTAAATTTGGTTTTTTTTTTTAATTGAAAAATATTTGTAACTCAAATTTTCATAAAAATAAAATAATATTATTATATATATATATAAAATAATTGTTTAAATAATAAAGTTTATATGTATGTCTATATAATTTGAAGTTTATAAAATCATTTTACTTAATTTGAAAATATGAGATCAAAATATGTAAATATACAAAGCAAAGTAAGGAGTAGAGTGTAATGTGATACTTGTTAACAAAATTATTAAAGAAAACAAACTAATTATATAAAAATAATAAAATTAAACACATTAAAATATAATTCATATAGAAAAATAAATAATATCTAAAAAAACTAAAACATAATTATTAATCTTTTGAATCTCTTGCCTTTCCAAGACAGCTTGAGTTGGCTTGGGCCGTGGGTTTGCTCCCCATTGGTCTCGGGTTCGACTCCGCTCCTGGGTTTACCTGGTTGGGACTGGCTTGCCGGCTGTTGGGTCCCCCCGCAGGGGACTAGTCTCGCCCCCGCTCGCCCTTGGTACCCAAGATACTGCCAGTCAAGTCACATGGGCTGTATACTCTCACAAGAATAAAAAATCTTGAATCTCTTACAAAAATGATGAAATTAGAAATGACATCTATAGTGCAGAGACCACTCTACTCTAAATCTATTTTAATATCATTAAATATTAGTTTAAAATCTAGATAGTCAAATAAAACTATGAGCTATAATTATTTTTTAAATTGAGTTCAATTGCTGAATTATGCATATATAATTTAAAAGCATATCAATACATGTCAATTTTATTATATTTTTATTTATTTATCAAACATAATAAAATAATTCTTTCATAAAAATTAAGTAAATAAAGAAAAAATAATGTAAATTAATAAAATAATTCTAAAATAAAGCCTAACTATCTATCTTTAGAAGAATTTATTGAAAACAAGGAAAAATATATCATTGTGAAGGTTGTTTTCTAGATGTTCTCATACCTGCTTAAGTGCTTAAATTTGAGAGCCAAAGTGTCCTCCTGTAAATTTTTAATCATGAGAAAAGGATAATTTAGAATCTTTCTCTATTTTAATGGAGCTACTACTACTTACAAATTGAAAATAATTATGGAAAAAGGTTGGAAATAATTATGGGATCAATTCTTGCTTCCGGGTTTCTACTGTGTTTGAGTTTTTTGTCATCAACGTTTCCGATCACACTCCATGATCCATCATCAGGATGAGAGAGAACATAAGGAAGAGAAATGAATTGTTGCAGACCCAAACCACCTAAAAAGGAGAGGGGTTACACACAAATCAAGGAAAAGAAATAATAAAGCAAAATGAAAATGATAATAAGAAAACAAGAAAAATAAAATAGAGTTAAAACACTAAGATGAAGCTTATGAAAAACTAATAGAAAAGATCTAAGCCCAAAGAACTAACAACATCGAGAGAAACAATTAAACCAAAAAGAGACGAGCAAAAAATATAAACTAAAAGTAATCACAAAAAAAACCTCAAAGATCAAATGAATACATGGGGAAAGAGGCGAAACAATAAATTAAGCAAAAATACATTAAAAAGGAGGGGGGGAAACAAAAAAGAGGAACAAAAAACAAAAGAGAATAAACTAGAACATACAACACTCTAAGAATGAAAAGGACAAAAACGAAAATAACAACAAAGTATATGAAAGTACCCAATCAAAAGCATTAAACCAGAACAAAGAAGTTCAAAGACAAAAGACACAAAATAAAAATAGATTAAATAAATATAAAGGAAAAAGGCTTCAAGAAAATAAATTATATATATAAATATATATATGAAAAACTAAATAGTAAGAAATATAAGAAAAATTATATTAAGATAAATAAAATAAATCCAACAATAAAGATCAATCAAAAACAAATAAGCAAAAGAGAGACCGAATTGAAAATAAAATAAATGCAGAAATAAATTAAATAAATCAATTAAATAAATATAAAGGAATAAAGCCCCAAGAAAATGAATTTTATAAATATATATATATGAAAAACTAAATAGTAATATATATAAGAAAAGTTATATTAAAATAAATCCAACAATAAAGAACAATCAAAATCAAATAAGCAAAAGAGAGACCAAATTAAAAATAAAATAAATGTAAAAATAAATGTATAAATAAAAGAAAGTCCAAGACAATATATATATAAGAAAAATTCACTTGAAATAATATATGAAAGAAAAATTATATAAATATGTAAAAATTATATAACTATATGAAAAACTAAATAGTATAAATAAATGTAAATATATATATGAAAGAAAAATTATATAAATATATGAAAAGTTTAATCTAAAAATAACTATAAAAATATATGTAAAATTTATATATATATATATGAAAAACTAAAAAGTATAAATATATGTAAATATATATATGAAAGAAAAATTATATAAATATCTGAATAGTTTAATCTAAAAATATGAAAGAAAAATTATATAAATATATGTAAAAATTATATATATATATATATATAATTATATATATATATAATATATATATATATATATATATATGTATGAAAAACTAAAAAGTAATATATATAAGAAAAATTATATTAAATTAAATAAAATAAATCCAACTAATAGAGAACAATCGAAATCAATTAAGCACAAGAGAGACCAAATTAAAAATAAAAATAAGAGAAAAATAAAATAAATAAATAAATATATTAACTAAATAAATTAAATAAATAAAAAGGAAAGAAGCCCGAAGAAAATAAATTATATATATATATATATATGAAAAACAAAATAGCAATCTAAATAAGAAAAATTATAATAAAATAAATCCAACTAATAAAGAACAATCAAAATCAAATATGCAAAAGAGAGACCAAATTAAAAATAAAAATAAATGTTAAAAATATAGGTATAAATAAAAGAAAGTCCAGGACTATATATATATATATATATAAGAAAAATTCACTTGAATTAATGTATCTATAGGCATAAATATATAAGAAAAACAAACAAAAAACAAGGACCAGGCCACCCAAAAGACAACCAAGAGGAAAATAAATCAACAAAAAAGCCAACCTACAAGAAGACCTTGCAGAGACCCACCACGAGGACCCGAAGAGAAAGGAGAGAAGAAGGACAAGGTGAAAAGCGAGGAAAATTCAAGGGAGGGGGTGATGCCTATTTCTGAGATTGGATAACAAAGGATTCCAAGAACGACTGAGGCTCCAACCCTCGTCTCGATTGAGGTTAGTGGGATGATTACTAATCTCAATAGCTTCTTTGATTTTTCTTTTGAAAAAATTGTCTTCTTTTGATAATTATGGAATCCACTAGCTGCTCAACTTATTTAAGAATTATTTATGAAGTGAGTGTGGTCAAATTTGTATTTATAGTATTAATAATTACTTAAAATTCTTATTGAAGTTGGTG
This sequence comes from Sequoia sempervirens, assembly GCA_007258455.2. Classification (NCBI taxonomy): domain Eukaryota; kingdom Viridiplantae; phylum Streptophyta; class Pinopsida; order Cupressales; family Cupressaceae; genus Sequoia; species Sequoia sempervirens. The sequence continues at coordinate 5,629 of VDFB02392443.1, forward strand.
GCCAACTTTGTATTTATAGTATTAATAATTATTTGTGTAGTTAAAAATGGAAAAAAAAGATGAAAGCAAATTTAAAAAGAGGGAAGAAACTTGTGGAGCCATGTGATTTTTGGCAATATGTATTTCCAGCCTTCCTTTTTTTTCACAGCTTATTTTAATTCCTAAACAGTAGCTTCATTCCCTTCTTATTTTCAATTCCTCAACAATAACTGCTAACCTACAAACAGTGTATATATATATATATATATAATATTAAATTCATAAAATTATATTATAAAAAGTGAATTATAATATTTCAAAATAGATAGAGCTATATATGGGTCAATAAAATATAGATTTTGTACAACTATTTCATTTAATTAAATAATCTTATAAAATCCTGAGTTATGGTAATTCCAAATAAAATGATATGTAAAATGTATATATAATTCAAACTCTGTAATTAAAAAACAAAGCCTGACCTTCCCAGATGCAGGGTTTCTCCTAAAATGAAGGATGATAAGATAGCGGAGCAAACAGTAGAAACAGGGCTGAATGTTGACACAAATACAGGTCCTCTTTTCTGAATGCACCATAGTTGCAAGGTGACAAGAAATGCATTGCCAAAGATTCCCTGCACATGTAAGCAATTTTGGCTGCTTACTTTCCAATTGGTAGATAAAATATGTGAAATGAAATCACTCAAACCAGAGCTTAAATTCTGATATAACCAGGGGATCAATAACACTATTTACAAACAGGAAAGGAAATTTGGGTGGTAAGAGAGCATGATAGTGGAGTAAAGTCACAGATTGAAGGTTATGCAAGCAGGAAACATGTAGAATCAAGAGCCATCTAAAACAAAATTGTCAATCGTTTAATTAAAAATATAGTACTTAAACTTCTAAGGTTTTGCTTTGATGATGAGCAAGTGACGACTGAAAGTGTCCAAAAAGTTCCAACCAGGACATTGAAATTCATGAGAAATGGATCTGTTGAAATACTCATAGGTCAATGGAAGGACTGGCTCAATGGTCATGGAGACTGGTTGTTAAGTAAAGGGGAATGGGTGGATCAAAGCAGAAATCCATTTGTTTCACTCACCCCAAATATAATGGTCAGAACCCCACTCCAATCCAGAGACCATGATGATGCATCAACACCCTTGTCTAAAGCCATTATCAAGGCAGCAGTTTCGATGGAGCCAAGAAGTGCTGTAAGTGCTGAGAGGGATAATGGAGCTGGATACTGTTTCAATGTCTCAGCCTGCATGCTCACAAACTTTAGTCAGAACTTAATAATACAACTGTTATAATGAGAGGCTCATGAATGTTACCCAAGTTTCTGTTACAGTAAGCAAAAAGTAAAAACTACAAAAAAGAGAATGAGAAAATGAAATAGGACCTGTACTATCATACAAGATGACACGATTGTCACAGCCGTTAAGAGGTAAATGCATCCTGTGATAGTTTTGTCCGAATTCCCCTCATGTAGAAAGTCAGGGATGATGTTTTGTGAATGAGGGTGTGGTGAAGCCCAGAGCTCGCTTATAGCAGGACCGCGCAGGAAACTCATGGCCATTGCTCCACACACACAAAGCACTGTACCCACAATCTTGATTCGGCTGTGAGAACACTTAATGTCTACTTTCTCCATCCTACAAAGCAAGGGGAAAAAAGTACCAATTAAACCACAAAACCCAGATATAAAACACAGTTCAATCTTTCAAGAAATGATTACAGAGTACTCACCCTAAACCCCATGCCATGACGAAAATAATTGCAGGCACCAAGTTGGGCATTGCCGAAGAGAAGGAAGGAGACGTTTCCTTCAAGCCCATTAATAACAAGGTTTGAAATGCACACACTCTTTAATATAACACACATAAGAAGGGCATTAAAATTCCAATTTTGCATAATTTATCACACTACATAAAAATCTCAGCTACAAATCGACTCACCCGCCAAAAGAGAGCAGAATCAATCGAGCCAACAGAGAGAAATTCAGTTTGGACCTCTTGTTTCTGCATTTTTCCAACAGAAATTTAAACAGATTAAGTAGATATCATCCCTTGAAAGATCTCCAAGCAATATTATATCATCCTCTGGAATATTTCAAAGACAAACCCCAATTGAAACAAAATATTTCACACTTTTTGGAAGAATTTTGTTTAATTCGAGCTTGAATCCCCACATCTATTTCACTATTTCTGTAAATTTATCATCAAAATAAATTATGATAAGAAAAACTACTTACTTTTCAAGGAAGAATGCAAAAGGGGTGAGTACCAAGCCCCCAAAGCAATTGGAATAAGCCACATAAGTCAAGGGATTTGCACCCTTTGCCAATTCATTTCCCAGGAGAACGGAGATAATAGCAATAGATATCTGAGAACCCAGTAAGGAGGCGTATATGGTTACATCCTCTAAGCTAAGAGCAGAGCCTCCCTGAGTGTACATTTTTGCTTTCAGGATGCTTTCTTACAGCAGTATAAGGATATATACACAGTGATATATATATTTCATTATCATTATCACTGTATATACAGTAAAGTTTGCCACCCTCTACTAGATGTCTTGCGACCTTTAACGTCACTGTCTTATAGAAAAAGTAAAATCAGTATAACAAGCTTGCATCTTATACATTTATACATTATTATTATTATTACTTATTACTTTGAAGGGTAACTTTTGTGATTAAGTAATCTCTATTTAATTAATTAATAGCAGTATTTTTATTAATAAATTATTTTTAATTTTTAATTTTTTTAGTTAACAAAATTATATTATATAGAGAGATATGATAAAAAATTATTAAATTAATAATTAATTTTTTGTTATAAATGAATATAAGTTAAGAGAACATTAATAATGATTTTTTAACAATATAATACAAAAATGATAAATATCTCAAATATTTAAAATAATTTTTATCACTTTCATAATAATGTAATTTTCCATAGTAATGTAATTTATTATCAATGTCATTAATATGACTCATGAAAAGTCATATTGCTATTTTAAAATTATATTAATTGTACTATTGTTTCTTATTTTTTATGATTGACAAGTACTAATTATTTTATTATATCTTTTTTTTTTAAAAAAATTAATAGGAAATTTAATGTTAATATTTCCTTGATTAAAAATAAAGGAGTTTTGAAAAGGATTCGTCTTTTTACATTCAAACAACAAGAGCACAACAAATAATAATAAAAAACTCTCAAAGGAGAGAGGGATATAGAAACAAAACAACAACCAAACATGAGGGACTTGAAAACATCTTTCATTAATTATATATACTATAAACTATAAATACTTTACTAATAATTATTATCTACTATTTATAAATTTATCTATTTCATATATATGTTATATTAGATAATATTTCATTCATAATGTCCCTACCTATATATCTCTTTTGAGAATTTTAAAGGCTCCATAGTTTGTACTTCAATAATAGAAATAATTCATCATCTCCTTTGATACCAAATCTTTGGTCTCTTTTTTAAACTATAGCTATTAATTGATCTTATGCTTCTAATTCAATCCATTCACAATGTTATGAGAATAAACACAATCCAATCAAGTGTAACTAGTCCCATTTTAAGTGTATGAGCACACACAAAATCACATAGGGACCATATCATTCCAACATCCCTTGTTCACATAGTGATTGGATCAAGCATACATCATTTCTACATAACATGGCTAGCTCCCACTTGTGTCACACATATATAGGTGATTATCTTTTTGTATACACCACATAAATATATGCATAGGGCTAGCTTGGGCATATACCAACTAGACACATAGGGTGACTAGCTCACACCCACATCACAAGTACACATGGTGATTGGCTTAGGCATATGTCATATATACACAATATGAATAATTCACATATATACAATGTGATAATTGGTGCATGCATCACATATACACAATGTTACTAGCTCAAGCACCCAACACATATACACAATATAAATAACTTAACAACCTCACAAGTGCATATAGTGACTAGCTAGAAAAAAGGAAGTAGTTGCAACCTTAAACTACAAGTATTTTTCCTTCTTTTGGTTCACTAACACATAAACCCTTAAGTACATCCCATATGGAAAAAGATTATTGATTCATCTCATAATTCACCATGGGTCCCATCATTTTTCCTAATCCACTGCCACTTATGATAACAAGCAAGCATCCCATACTACTTGTGGTCATCACTAGCAAAGGCATATGTATAACATCATGCACAATACCTAAGTCCATTTTTACACTTGAATACATAGTGATTGAGTCACATATATAGTGACCAACTAGCAATAGGAAGTGTATGCAACACCACTATATGTATCTTCTTGTTAATTGGTTCACTAACACTTACCTTTTAAGTGCATCCTAGCTAGAAAAAGGAATGTTAATGCATCACATACTATACCATGGATCCCATCCTTTTTTGTGTTCTCTACAACAATTTGATGATGGGAAAGCATCACATCTAATTGTGATCATCATAAAATAAGTTATATGTATAAAAATGCACACCACATAGGCCCATTAATATTTTTTTCACAGCCCATTGAACCATTTGAGTTGGTGGATCCCAACATCTATTGCATATATGGCATTGGTGAAATTCAATCCAACTTGGTGAAAGATAGCTAAGCCCTATCATACCATAGGTAGCTTTTGGCATCAATCACCTTTGTGTTATTGGAGACAACCAAATAGACCCTGACATACAATAGTTAGTTCTTAACATTTATCACATACACAATACTTGTGACAAATAGCTAAACCATGCTTGCATCATAGCATGGATAGCCCTTGAAACATCACCTTCATGCTACTAGTGAAAGCTAACCAATCCTTAAGATGTGATAGTTATCACCTTCATTGTACTTGTGGCAACTAGCTATCTACATCCATATCAAACTTGGTGAGATGTGGAGTCATCTTATAGTTAAGTACACATAGTCTAATCATCAAAATTGTTCATAAATATTAGTCAAGTTGAACTAGTTACATGTCACATAAAGTGATCCCTAATCCTTTACATTATGTTCTATACTTGTCTTAAGGTCAAATTATCAACACACAAGTAATGTTCATATTGAGCCCAAATGGGTTGGCCTATATTCAAACACATATACATAAATATATACCAACTCATAAAGTAATCAAACATATTAACTTAATTCAATTGCTTCTTGAAAACATATTATTTATTAGATATAAATTAATTCACAATAGTAATATTAAACAATATCCTCCTTTTGACTACTTTATTTTTTATAAAATACCAATCATAAAGCTTACCATACAATTTTTTACTAGACATACATAAAGTAAAAATACCCAACCGTGTTTAGAAATACTTACTATTAATTTCCCATGGTTGGCAAAGTAATCATAAGGAATTTTGTTCTAAACTCAACATAAATATAAGCACATATATAGAGCAAGTAGATCATTGATAAGAGTAAGTGTTGTTCACACCATTAGATTGCATTAACTTAATTATATCTCATCACTCAATACAAATTAATAAGTTTCCTTAACTCATTTATAGCCATGTCATGACCAAGTTTAGTATGTCCTTAATTCTTTAAATGATAGTCCTCATAAGTGTCGGAGGAAAACCTATACCACCTTTTATTTATCATGAAGCCAAGCCATAATGTCATATTATTCAACACATAAATTTGATTAGTTTAGCTCAGATAAGATTAAAGGCACTCTCACATGTTCACATCAAGTTAGACCATATGACAATGAATCCAAAAGTTCATCCAAAATTGGATTAAATTTCTCAACCCAAACACCACAATTCTTTGAGTAGATAAGATTGATAATGACATATTTCAATTTATCAACTTAGACTTACATAATAGGGACATATTATTGAAAGAATGAGTTCACAACCATTCAATACAAATTTTAGCCTCGTGATAAACATACATCGTTTATACATAACTTGGATAGCTCCCACTTATGTCACCCATATATAGGTGATTAGATTTTATCCACCTCATACATAAACATGGGGTTAGCTCATGCATACATCTACTATACACAAGGTGACAAGCTCACACCCACACCAAAGACACACACAATGACCATATTAGGCATAACTCGCATACACAAAATGTGAATAATACAAACATCACATATATAAAATTTGACATTTGGTGCATGCATCATATATACACAATGCTATATTTGGTGCATTCATCACATATACACAATGTAACTAGCTCAAGAACTCAACACATATATACAATGTGAGCAACTTAACAACCTTACAACTAAACAATGACTAGCTAGCAAAAAGGAAGTAGTTGTAACTTTACTGCAAGAATCTTTTCCTTCTCTTGGTTCACTAACACACAAACCCTTATGTACATCCCATTTGAAAAAGGATTTCCAATGCATCTCATAATACTCCATGTGCCTCATCATTTTTTTCCAATCCACCACCACTAATGATGACAAGCAAGCATCTCATACTACTGGTTGTCATCACTAGCAAGGGCATATGTATAGCATTGTGCATGTAATACCTAAGACCATTTTTACACAAATACGCAGTGCCCCATCACAAGATAAGCTAGTACCACATGAGCCTTGTCACACCATGACTATCAAGCATGATGGAGCATTACCACTTTCTATAAATGTGGAACCTCTATACCCTACTTCATTCGTTCTCTCTCCTATTACTTATGATAATTGATAATAAATTTTAGTTTACAATTTGTATAGTTTCATGATAGAAGCTATTCATTGAATATTTTTCATCTATTTGTAGGTCTCCATGGAGAGAACATACAAAAGGATGCACCTACATGATCACATTTTGTAGGGTCCATTAATTTATATGGACCCTTGTGACATCCTTTTTGTTTCTAAATATTTGCAATTCACATGCATGTTTTTGTATACTATATACTTTGAGATACATGGTTAATCTAGGATTCACATGTACTTCAATGTGGGGGTAAAATGTAATGGTGAAAAATTTATACTTATACCGAGGCCCATTTTGATGCCTTCATACATATTGATAAATGACACAATCTTGTACTAAGTTTGGCTCTTTCTCCCAATTCTTTTGTCATTCTCATTTATAGGTACTCCCACATATTTCACTTTACCCTATCTATATCCTCACATATTATATACATTAGTCATTTATTACACCCACCCTTACACCCATTCCCATATATTTATTCCTATTTTATCCATATATACACATATTTTGATACATTCAGCTTGGTTTTCCATTTATCATTTCTATCCATGTACTTATTAGATGATTTTTTTTGGATTCAATTGTGTATGTTTATTTGGTTCTAAAAAAATTCATTTAAGTCTCATGGACAGTGGAAAGATTATACCTACCATTTATTTATTCTCAAGTATTCAATTTATATCTTGATTGAAGCATCTTTTGTCCAAGGTTAAATCTTGCAAGTGTGGGATCAATCCTATGCCCATGCACCTAACCCTCAAATTTTTAAAATTTGAATTCAAATTTCAAAGTTCATGCTCATTTCACTAGCTAGTATGACCTAACCAAACACATGTTTGGTTGATTTGTTACTATGCCATTGTATTTAAAGGCATTCAATTGCATTCATAAATCACGCTATATTATTTTGATCATTTGTATTAAAGGAGCATGCTACAAACACTTCTATTAGTGCAATAAAAAAATATTTTGGTTTCACACTTTCATCCTAGAGCATTTGCATGATTGAGATCTATTGTCTTTTATCATTTATGCACACTTTTGGGAGTTGACGTAGGTGACCATGCCACCTTATGATATATGACAATCCTTTAAAAGTATTTTGAAATACCGCTAGTCTCAAATATTGGAAGAAGTGGATCAAGTGAAATCAAAAGTATAAGCATAAGGAGTACCAAATCAATTCCTATAATTGCAAGATATTTCTATGATGTAGATCTAACCATGATCCATAGACTCAATCTTACAAAGTGTAAACTTAATTCTTTATTTTTAATTAAGACAAAATAAACTTTACCTTATTTTACATCCTAAGACATCTTGAATATCATGCATGAATGGAGTTATTCATCTCCCTCTGGAATAGAGCTATGCACCTTTATTTTATTACACTATTTTCTTAGTATAATATTTATTATTTCAAAATACACACACCCATACATTTATTTATTATTTATACATGGTGTTGGGATGTGAAGTCAGCAAGTAACATTATCCTAATGACCAAAAATGAGTCATAAATGAGACTTACCTTTGTCGAGGAATACTATTACATTACCAATTCCAATTCCTCGTGCTTGTAGAGACGTGTTCGGTGACGGTAGTTTCAATGGTCTTGTAATGCCTTTAGAAGCTTCTGAATAATTAATTACAATTTAATTAGTTTTTGTCTTACATGGGGGTGGGCGACTTCAAAATATCTATCACGGGCCCACATAAGTACCATTATTCAACGTAAATATCGCAGCATTCAAGAGAAAATAATTAATTCTTAATTATATAAATGAAACGATCAATTTGAATTTAAGGGTAAAGATTCGGTAGTGTTTCATAATGTATTGAAATTGTATTAATATGGGCATTTAGGCAAATGGATAAATGGAATTTAGTTTTGAAATTTTTGTAAAAATGTGATTGTATTAAATGTTTCACATTGATTTGTTTGTATGTTGGATAGGATTTGTTGGATGAATGGATTTGAAACACTACACGTTTATTATTTGACTTTTGGTTCACTTTCATGAGTGTGGAACTAAATCTGGGATAGGAAATATGATTTTTTTTTACTTTGAATTCTCTAACTTGTTTGTCTATATGTATATGACTTGCATTTCGGAAAATTGTCTCTACATATAGTATTTGGGAACATGCAAGATAATGATATTTAATCCTTTGGCCAATCTCTTAAGCAAGCCAATTCAATAATAATGAACAAGGCTTGAAGAAAATAGACAACCATGCAATATGTTCCTAGCATGCTAATGCAATATGGATGTAACATGTTCTCCCTCTTGCAATTGAATTCTACATATGTTTAATAGATTCCTAAATAGTTACTCATAATTGCATGCTTTCTTTTAATGGTTTATTCCCCGTTTATATGTAAATAAGTTGATATTTTATTTTATGTCCATTAAATGTTTTTGTGAATTTGGAGAAAGAGAAATATCATGAAGTTCTTTTCTCTAAGAAAGTGAAATTTGAATTGATTGCAATTAGCATTTAAATTGAAATTATTTTGTTGAAATATGAAAGCATTTAATACATTTAATTCATTTATTTTAAAATTACAAAAAGGAAATAATTTGAGCATTTTAAATTATTACGAAATGTGTTTTGGGGAAAATGGATTTAAATTAAAAATTAAAAGAAAAATAGAAAATATTAAATTGGAAAAGGACATAAAGGAAAGGAATGGGCTTTTATTTCATTTTTGCATTTTGGGGGAAAATGGCTCCCAAACCCCTTTTTTTGGAAACTTTAAAAATTGTGAATTGGGAATGGTTTTTGGATTGGATGAGCTTGAAAATAGCATTGGAATGAAAAATGGAAGATCTTGCATGGTGTGAGCATTTTAATTCATCAAATTGGTGAGAAACTAGAAATAAAACCAAAATTTTCTATATATGAAATTGAGGCATTTCTCTTTCATTCTTTTGTCTCTTGATTTCTTGTGAGTGTTGGGCGACGTGATCAACCTTAAGGTAGCATAGGAATTCCTTTTTATATTTCAAATTTGAGCAAATAGACTGGATTTTAATTTATTTTAAAAAAAATTGAAAATGCCCAATTTGTGCCCCTTACTATGGCATTTTTTCAAAATGCTTGAAATGTGAATTTTATTTCATAATTTGGTTGTTATACATTATAGGATCGAAATGGTATGTTTTTTTTTTCCAAAATTGTTAGTAGGAAAAATGAAGAAAATTAAGCTTTCATTAATGGAGTATGAAAAAAAAATTGGTTTTTACATGCAAAAATATTTTTAAAAGTTAGAATTTTAAAAGTGAATTTAGATGAATTCTAATGCGGGATTTGGTGTGCCCTTAGTGATTTTTGATTGTGCTTGTTTTAAAATCATGTTCATTATTTTATGCATATTTGTGAAAATCAAGCTCTCATCAATGGAGTTTTGAAGAATTATATGGTTTTGTGATTAAAATATTTTAGAAAATTTGAATGTTTGAATTGACTTTAAATGAATTAGAAAGTGGGACTTTATGTATCCTTAATGTAAATTTGATGTGAATATTATGAAATTGTGCTTAATATTTTACACTATGTTTGTGCATCATTTTACGTGCCATGCCCAATTGGTCAAATAGAAGCATGAAGAGCCCAATATTGAGGTCTAGGGTTAGGGAGGAGTGGATCTACATGTTGTCTGAAGTTTGATTGTGACTTTGTGTCCATAGTGATCTTGTAGGGTTGTAAATCATATGGGAATTAAGGAATTTATTTATTTGTTTGAGCTAGTTGTTGGTGTGAATATTAAAGTCTTGTTGACCACTTTTCTTAGCAAGTGAGGAGTCTTTAGATCACCTCCTTTTGGGATGTCGATTTTCCCAAGAGTGCTAGAAATGGTTATGTGTCGAATTTGGGTGGATTGGTGCTTTAATTAATTCAACATTCTAAGAATGTTCAAAACTTGTTTTGTACTTTTTAAAATGCAATTTTTAGCTATCTTTGGATTATCTACCTTTCTATTCTCATATGGGACATTTGGAAGGAGCAAAATAGGATAATTTTTAAAGATAAGGAGCTTTGTTTCCCATATTTTTTGAACAAGGTTGGAAAATTATCTTTCTCCTTAATATTAATTTATCCTTTCTCTCCAACATGAAAGGATATATTACAAATCATTTGTATGGGGAGGAAAATGTTAATGCAGATGAGCTTGCCAACTTGGCTACAATTGAATTGAAGAATTGAATGTAGAATCATCAATATCATAGATTTATGTGAGAATATGGATGATGGTTGCAAGAACACTACAATGAGTGATTAATCCATTTGGGTGGAGATAATTTATCTGGCTATGGTGTCAAAAGGATAGATATTTCATAATGCAACACTCATGAAATTTACTCCCCGCACTCTCAACTCGTGTGTTTTCTTTAATGCTACACTATTTCTTTTTGGGATTACAATACATTTGCATTTGCATTTGTGTATAGTTAATTTCCCCTCATTGTTTAGGTACCATGGATATCTCCATATGTCTAGTAAGCACTCAATGCCATATGGCTTTCTTGGGGGTGGTCTCAGAGAAATGATTGTAGATTGTATTCAAACCCATCATGGCCTCATACTATTTTTTATTTAGTGGGTATTGGGTGACGACTTCTTGATTCAGGAGTATCTGGGTGCACGGGCAAAATCTTACATGACCAAAAATATTTTAACTTTTATTGCTTGAGTTTTGTTTTGATTTT
>VDFB02392445.1:0-16302 GCA_007258455.2 Sequoia sempervirens
AAAAAGAAACATTTTTTAGAAAAATAAATTGGTAAATTTCTATCAATCAAAAAGATGTGAAATTTGCTTAGGAATTATGATATAGGCATCACTCTATCCTTAGTTCATACTCTCTACACCTAACTTTCTTCTTTTTCTCCCCTTTATATTCATCCCAACAACCTTGCTTAGAAGTCGTAGCTATATTTAGTTATACAAGTTTGCTTTAAACACATCTTTTGGCTCTTTTCCCATGCATTGGTGAAGGACTTCAAAGGAAAAACTTATATTCGAGGTTATCTATATATAGTATGGTTAAGTACAAGTTTAAAATCTTAGAAGGCTATGCTCTACAAGTTCATTGTTCACTATTTATACTAGACTCGATGGGGCCCAAAGTGCAAACAAATTATCTTTATCTCAACATGTTCTATTTTTTTAGATTTCTTAGTAACATTGATTAGTAAATGGGCCCTCCAAGCATTTAACATTTTCTTTTGATCCTTGACTTCCATTACTCATATTGCTACACTTTATCTACAAAAAAATCTCTACAAATTTTATAGAATGTACCTTGAGACGAGGAAACATAAAGAAAACATAAAACACAAAAGATTCAACAATAAATTGACCTCTAGACACCTTGTTTAACGTGCTCCTCCAATTGAGTTGAAGTGAAGTGTGCCCTTTAAGCTCCACTTGATTTGCTTAGACTTATAATGGATGTGGCTATGCATATTTGGATTGCTCTTAATGCATGAGCATAACAATAGCTCAAGATTGATAGTGAAATAGATGCATAAGTTTAGAATGTAGTTGATTGATGACAATGAAAGGGAAGGCCTTCAATTTATAGATTTTCCATGAAGAAAATCAAGAGCCAAGATGTAAATTTAAGGATTGTGGAGAGATGAAATGAAGGCTTAGCCTTGTGACAAGGGGAAAGAAAGAGTAATAAATGTGTCCCATGAGGGGGAAAGGAAGGTATACTCACAAATGTGTGAGCAAGGTGGCATGTGCAAAGGATATGCTCACACATGTGTAAGCAAAGGAGTGGAGATGAGGTGAAGAGCTAGGAAGCTTCCAAGTTAGCATGCCCACATGTGTGTGAGCACGAAGTGGGATGAGTCACACTCACACATGTGGAAGAATAAAGTGGGGTTGATGTGGAATTCAAAGATGCTTCCATGATAGCATGCTCAAATATGTGTGAGTTGGAATTCTCACACATATGGGAGCATGGGAGGAGAAGGGACACATAAAATGTTGACAAGTTTATATTTTAATCCATTTAAATATATTAGACAACCAAGATTTAAAGTTGGGAGATTGGGATGATGTGGAATTAAAAATTAGAAGAAAAGTTAATAGGAGCTTAATTAGCCTTAATTTTTTTATTTATTAGGGATTAATTAATTAATTAACTTGGAGGAATTAGGGACTAGGATTATTTAATTAAGTTCATTTAACTAATTGGCCTTAGAAAGGAAAACAAGAATTAATTGTAGGCACAATAATATGGGATAGTGGTGGATTATGAGAATATTAATTTATTATTAATTTATTTAATTAATTGGTGGGAAAATGATGAATTGATGGTTAGTGATAAATTTTGGGTGTCTATATTTTGCCCCTTTTTGACATGGCATTATGAAAAGAAGTGACATCATATAAAAAAGAATAAAAAAAGTCCCCAATCAAGTTGAGGAAATGATGAAGAAAAGATAATGGGATGATGTCCCTTGAGAGGTTACTTATAAAAAGGGATCTAGGGGAGCTCTTGAATTGAAGAAATTGAGGTAAAAAATGGATAGAGGATAAATTGTGACCAATGGAAGAAAAATGAATGAAGTATGAAGAAATGGTGGAGAAAAGAGTGAAGGGGGTGAAAATCAGGGCCTATAGGCCTATAAATAAGCCTAAAGGGTGGAATAGTTCATTTGCACCTTGGGCCCTTATATATCAAAGCACAAAATCTCAAAGAGGAGCTAGGAGAAGATGAAAAATATTACACATCGCACCCACTGAGTGGGGCAAGTGCAACAACATGGTTGACCAACATATGCAAGAGCATTAATACATATTGAAAACAAAAACCTTAGGGTAGTTTAGGTGTCATAAATGTGGGTCTAAAGCGAGGAATATGGATGCAGTAATTTGTGATAGAGCACAAATTAGTGATTTTGTAGTTGTGATTGATGCTTGTGTTGGAAAAAAGGGTGCTTGTGATTAAAGTAGTTCCTATGTGAAATTGAGGTTTCTTGCAAGAGCATAGGTTCACTTGTGTGGGAGGGAGCTCACATGAATAATGTAACACTTGTGTGGGAAGAGAAATGCTTGCATAAGTTAGAACTTGCATGACTTAGGTAGGATATGATAGAATTTGGCTTCAAAAAGAGCTAATAAAGTGTGGTGGATGAATGTAGTCATGGTTGTCACCATTGTATTCATGGGAGTGAAGGCCAATAGTGATGCAATTTTGGACGAGGTTGGGAAATATATTTTTGAGGAATACTTAGCACGATATGATGTAGCCAATAGGTTGGAGTTGTGAGCGCATAGGGTGATGTTATGGTATTAGTTAAGAGGTGAAAAAGTGAGATTAGTTCCTTCCACCTACCCATATGAGAGATGATAGTGACCTTGGTGGATGTATGGAGGATACTATGGTTGCCTATTTAGGGGTCCATAGTGGAGTATGAGCTAGATGAAGATAGGGAGGCATTGGAGTGAGTTTTCTTGATAGATGATTTACCAATGAAATGTCATGAGATGGATTTTTTTAATCAAGGATAGGAATATTAGAGGATTTTCACTTATTTTTGGTAGGTCTTGTTAGTGATGCATTGCTAAGTTTGAAAAAAGGTTGTGGGGATTCGCTATTGGCTAGGTGAGAGTACTAGAGGGGATGCTAGATGGGGGGAGAGTGTATAGGGGGGTTTATCTCAAATGGAAATAGAGTTGTTTGGGTAGGAATATTAGGTAGTAGAGGTAGGTCAGTAGTTAGAGTACTATAAGAAACTATGTAAGTAATTCTCATAGGCTAAAGGGTAACCTCATACATAATGAGATAAAAGAGTAGGTTGGTGAAGTTAGTGAGATCAAGTAGGATGACATCGTTGTCGATGGGGTAAACACTATTACCTCTGAGGGGTCCAAACGATACTAGGAGCCAAAGCTAGTCACTTTGACGGGATTGCACATATGCATCACATTTGTATATATGACACATATTTATCTATATTTCTCTTATCTCTCTAGAGCTTAATTTTATTATGATATTGTACCATTTTTGTTGACATGCATATATATGAGATGAGCACATTTTTGTAGTGATGTTTTATGAGACTTATTGATGATGTATATTTTTTTATTATGGATGATTATGGTTATGATGCTTTATGGATCTAGGATGTGTGTATAATGTATCATGGATATATGTTATGTTATGGATGATGATTACTTATGCATAGATGATTATAATAATACACAGTTAATGGTGTTTGATTTATGATATAGATGAATATATAGATGGTTCTATTTTGTGAATTTTCTATATTGGGATTCTAATCATATTTTTGAAACTCATGATCATGATGTGAAAATGTTTATGTTAGGGTTATACATTTCTAATGAAACATGTAATATTTTAGTTGAATATAGGGAATGAATGATGATGATGATATATGCAGTGAGGGAGTGATGTTTTTATTCATGGTACAATGTGATACGAAAATGAGAGGGATGGATAGATGGGGGTAGCATATAGGTTAGATGATAATAGTATTGGATATGGGAGAATAAATTAGACGGATGTGAGGTTTTATTATGCTAGAATTTAGAGAGGCATCCTAATTTTATATAGAAATAGATATCATGCACTATGGTATAAAGACTAAGGTGATGATGTATTTGTTGCATGGATTTTTTCTTATTTAAATGGAGTGAATATATTTTGTATTGTAGGATATTGAAATTTTTTCATGAATTTGTGGGCACTACACAAAGTTAACATTGGCAAATTTTTGGACTATTGTCCCAATATTGAATAGGTTCATTACTAGTTTGCCTCAACTTGGAATCTTAAAGGAAGTGTCTCCATTAATGCAATTCCAATAGGTATCTTCCTTTTATCTTTTTTGGTTTATGAAGATATGCTGAAGGAGTTAATGGGTGGCCCCTGAGCCTTTGATGTTGGCTATAAGAATTTCATTTCCCTCTGCAAGTGGAAACCAGGGTTTGATCCTACTGTTGACCTAGGGTCTATGGCTCCAACTTGGGTTCACCTCCCTAGGTTAACCCTTGAATTCTAGGAGATGGGTATTTTGAAAGGGATTGTAAATTCTTTGGGTAGCCTTTTGGCTATAGAAAAGATTACACAGGAGAAGTCTAAACTTGTCTATACTTGTATTTGTGTAAATATGATTGTTAATTTGGTTCTACCAACCTTTGTTCTCCTTAAGTCTAAATTTTGAAACTAGACACAACCCTTGAATATGAAAATGCCTGCCATTTTTACCAGCTTTGTAAGAAATTTGGTCACCTCATTGATTCATGTGAGAAAAGCCCTGTTGATGGAACCTTTGAAATCAAGCATTCTATTTCTAAGCAGGTGCCTAAGCCCTTAGCTATTGTCCCTACCTCTCACTCCCATATTATCTCTTCTATGCCTATGGAAGCTTCTCTCCCTACAAAGGATGTCGCTTTTTGTGGCTTGGTTGTTGCCCCTACGAAGCCTCTTGCTATTTTTGGTGACTTGGATAGTCTAAAACTCTTGAATGTTTTCCCTGTCGATAGTTTCCCAACCTCGGTCTTTTGGAAAGATGAGACTCCTACTATTGGGGTGGAAAAGAATATTGACAAAATGGATGAAGTTAAGTAGGCCCCTTAGTTGGTGGCCAAGTTGCAGACCAACAAGCGTGTGGCTCTTGTTTTGAAAAGTGGAGCTAAATTGGAAGAAGGTGAATTAGTGTCCTCAAAACCCAATCTATCCCTAGAGGAAATGTCATTTTTGTCTCAGAAGGAGGCAGGAAACTTGAACAACTCCCTGGCCTTGTTGGGGTTTCCTCCTCATCCTAGTGAAAAAGAAGATGATGATGACTAGTTGCAAGTACCTAATAAGTTAAAAAAGAAAAAGATGCCAGATGTAGGAGGGGGAAATAAGGTAGGCAGACCATCCCAAAAGGATTCTAGGAACAAGGATATAGTGAGGGATGTGGTTGTTGGAAAATAAAGAACAGTGGAATTGATCATGGGATCAAAGTCCAAAAATAAGTAACCCTAGATGCTCCTCTCTGGGCCTATGGTGTTGTTGTCCTTGGTTTGTTTCTCTATGAAGTTTCTCTCTTGGAATATTAGGTGCCTAAATAGCCCTTATAAAAAATTTTGGTTAAAACCTGTATCCTGGACAATAAAGAGAATTCTTTTCTCCTTCAAGAAACCAAAATGAAGAAGGAGACCTTTGATAAGGTGATTTTGAGTATCTGGCTTGGAGTGAATTATTTTGTCAGTGATGTTGAAGGAGCCTCAGGGGAAATTTCTACTCTTTGGAATCCCTCAAAATTAAAAGAAACTTTGAGCTCTGCTGGTAGGAATAGTCTGATAGTTTCTCTGGAATATTTGGCTTCTCAGGAGAAATGGAATTTAATTAATATATATGATCCCAATTCTAGTAGGGACAGGTTGCAACTTTGGGAGAATTTGAATGATTCTATAAAAACAAAAATGATGATTGTTGGATGTTGGGAGGGGATTTCAGTTCACCCCTTCTTCCTCTAGAAAATTCTAGGGGGTTGGATGATTATACTGATAGTATGATGGAGCTGGTTGGTTTCCTAAATTCTACTGGGCTTATTGATATTCCTGTTCAGGGCTTTAAATTTACTTGGTATAACAAAATGAATGGAAATAAACTGATTCAAGTTAAGTTGGATAGATTTCTAGTCTCTTCCAATTAGAACATTTCTCAATTTCTATCCACATCTGCTCTTCCTAGGTCTAGTTCTTATCATAATGCTCTAGTGCTGAAAATAAATGATGACCACAACAATGGCCCCTTCCCTTCTAGATTTGAAATAATGTGGAGCCTTCACCCATATTTTGTTATATTATTAAAAAATTGGTGGGAGGAACCTATTTGTGGCACCCCTGTGTTTTGCCTAGTGGAGAAGTTGAGTAGAATCAAGCGTATAGTGAAAGGGTGGAATAAAGTAACTTTTGGTAAAATCTTTAAGATTAAGAAATTGTTGGGAAATAACTTAAAGGAAGTTCAGGATAAAATGGAAGCCAACCCTGTGGATGATGAGATATGCATAAAAGAACATGACCTAAGATCCCAATTGTTTAAGGTTAACAAAAAGGAGGAAATATTTTGGAAGAAAAAGTATTAGGTTTAATGGCTTACCTAAGGGGACCACAACACTAAATTCTTCCACCAATCTACCTTGAAACACAGAAGAAGGAACAATATCAGATCACTCAAGAAAGATGATGGTACCATGGTATCAACTGAGAAAGAAATTGTTGGGGAAGCTATTAACTTCTTCTCCTCTTACCAGAATGTCCAAGGTAATGCCAATTAGGTAAATGATGAATTCCTTGAGGTGATCCTGAAATTTATTTAGATCAGCAAGAATTAAAGATTATGACTAATGTTGTTTCTATGGAAGAAATTTAAAAGGTTGTTTTATCTTTTGGGGCTTATAAATCCCCTAGCTCTGATGGGTTTCCTCCTTTTTTTAGACTTATTGGGATATTGTTAAATCTGACATATATAATGTTGCAAGGGATTTCTTTAGGTTAGGTAGAATCATAAACCAACTAAATGCCACCTTTATTTCTCTTATTCCCAAGAATGATGATGCTTCTTCTCTTAAAGATTTTAGACCTATTATCCTCTATAATACTAGCTATAAAATCTTCTCTAAGATCTTGGTGTTCAGACTTAAAGCTTTTTTAGGTAAAATTATTTCCCCAAACCAAAAATGCTTTGACCAAGGAAGAAACATTCTTGATGCTATTATCTCTACCCATGAAATCTTCCACTCTATTGACCACAGTAAAAATTATGGGATGGCATTCAAAGTTGATATCTCTAAGTCCTATGATAGAGTCTCTTGGTTGTTTCTTTTTGTTGTTTTTAGGAAATTAGAGATTGAGGGAAGATTCCTAAAGCTACTTTTTTCCTACACCACTTCTCCTATGTGCTCTATTTTGGTTAATGGTGTCCCCCAAGGTTATTCTCTTATGGCTGAGGCTTTAGGAAAGGTGACCCCCTCTTACCCTATCTTTTCATAATAGTTGATGAAGTCTTAGGTAGGAATATCCAAAATATTGTGGACTCTAAATCCCTTAAAGGTGTTAAAGTTGCTTCGTCTCTCCTGCCTAACTCCCACCAACAATTTGTTGATGACACACTCTTGTTTGGTGAAGCCTTGGTGGGAGAATCCAACCTCTGGAAATTGGTTCTTAATGAGTATTCTTTTATTTTTGGCCAGTATATTAACTATGAAAAAAACAAGATATACTTCTTTAATGTTGAACAAGTTGTGAAGGAAAGAGTGGTGAAGATATTGGGATGTTAGGAAGTTGTTCTACTAGTAGATTACCTAGGCTTAGCCCTAATCTCAAGAAAGTTGGAAAATAACTATTAGAACCACCTAATAGAGAGAGTTCAAAAGAAATTAATTGGGTGGAAGGGGAAACTTCTAAGCTTAGTAGGGAAGATCCAACTATTAGAAGCCTCCTTACAAAATTTCCCAATTTATTACCTATCCATCTTCAAAATACCAACCTTCATAGGGGAAAAAATAGAGCAGATTCAAAGAAAATTTATGTGGTATAAAACTAGAGAGAAAAATAGTTTGTCTCTAGTAAGTTGGGAAAAAGTGTGCACTCCAAAAAGTGCAAGAGGGTTGGGGATAAGGAGAATAAAATTGATTAACAAAGCCCTAACTACTAAGGTGAGTTGGAATATTTTGGAAGGGTAAAAGGACTAGGTGAAGATTTTCCAAGCTAAGTATTTGAAGAAAAAAAATATTGGGTGCTTCCTCTCTGCAACTTACCTACCTAGTGGGTCTGTTTTATGGAGCCATCTTATTAAAATTAAAAATGTGTTGAAATTGGGGGTTAGAAAGAGGATTGGAAACGGCAAAGAAAATGACTTCTGGAAGGACCTCTGGACTAAGGCTTCCTCTCTCTCCTTTTCTGATGGCTTTAATCCCCTTAGACAAAGCTTGACAATGATATGTGGAAAAAAGGTGTCAGACTATGTCAATTGGGAGTGGCAGGAACCTAAATGGAAGGAGTTCAACTTGCTATTTGGAGTGTCAACTTAAGAGGCCAGAGATAGATCAAATGGGATTTGATCCTATTAAGGTTACACAATCTCATAGGGGAGACGAATTGGTTTTCCATTAAAAGGGAAGATGAATGGGTGTGGAAAGGGATCTCTTCTAACTATTTCTCTATCAAACATGCTTATAATGAATTGGTCAAACCTCTCATTGACATTAGAGACTATCATTGGGACAAAGTGTGAATAAAAAACATGGTGCCAATAATTAATAGTTTTTGGTGGGCTGCTTCACATGGAAGAATTATCACTATTGATAATCTAGTTAGGAGAGGGTTTTAGCTTATTAACCGATGTGCCCTTTGCAACCAGGATGAAGAGTCTATTATGCATCTTTTCTTTCACTACCAATTTTCTAGAGAAGTGTGGCCATTCTTCCTCCCTTTGTTGTTCATTGATTGGGTGTTTCCCCATACTATGAAGTCCTTTGTTGAAGGTTGGTCTAACTTCCCATTCTCTCATAAGGTAATTGTGGATCTTTGGAACCAAATTCCCCCCTTCTTAACTTGGGGAATATGAAAGGAAATAAATAATATGATTTTTAGAGAAGTTGAGAGAAGCAACTTTGAGGTCTATATGAGCATAAAAGCGCAGGTTTAGGAAAATACAAATGTGGGAAAATACAACTTCGTGAAAGTATGGACGAACTACAAAGAGATGAGAATTAAGTAGGTTTGGGGCCTAAGGAAAAATCTAACTAATATTAATTGGACAAAGATTCTAGCTAGGAAGTCTACTATGTAGGTTCCTCTTGAAAGAGAGTGGATCAAGTGTAATTTTGATGGATGTTCTAAAGGTAACCTGGGTATGGTAGGGGTGGGTGGTCTTCTTAGAAACCACATAGGTGAATACATTGTGAGTTATGGTGCTAATTTGGGTGTTTGCTCGAACAATAAGGAAGAGACTATGGCTGTTGGGGGGGCATATAGACTTTAAATGAATATGGTTAAAAAAAGGTTATTGTGGAAGGAGATTCAAAACTAATTGTGGATATCTTCAATGGTGGCACTGCTATCCTCTAGGAATGAAAAGATATAATTGATAAATGTTTGTCACTTATGAGATTCTTTACTCATTGTAGGGTGCAACACGTGTATAGAGAAGGGAATATATCTATTGACTGCGCTGCCAATGAAGCATTGAGGTGTAATGGGTGGACCCACTGGGTCAATAATCAATTACCAATGTCATTAAAGGACAAGGTCCTAAAATAAAAATTTGAATATGTTTACAATATGAAAATTTGATGACTAGGAGAGGCAGAGGAAGTGTGGGAAATCTTATGATTTAATGGGAATGAAGTATAATGATGAGGTTAATGGTACTGTGTCGTGCATGAAGATCTCCTCTGAAGGAAATAATAATAATTATTTCCTTCCTAAGATGGTTAAGTATCACATGGCCTTAATTGAAGGGTTTCAAATCCAAGTGTGTCGATACACCTTATGTCAATTCCTCCAAAAATTGTGAAGATTTTCCTTACATGAAAAATAATGTGCCATTTATCAGATGTAAAACTACTAATGATCTTGCTGCCCTGGGAAATGTGTTATTCGCTTTCTCTAAGAGAAAGTTCTCAAAAAATACTTCATTTTATGTTTCTTTTCAAAATGGTTGTGTCTTTTGTAAGTTTGGCTGGAAGCAAAAGTGGAGTGAGGTTATGAAGAAAATTTTGTAGAATCTAAAAAGATTGCAGAGCTCAAAGATGGGTGGGCCAAGGAAGTGCACAAAACCTTCGAACTACCTGAAAATTAAACAAAATGCAGATTTGTGGAGACTTTTTGAAAGCGCTGGTATGGTCCCATTTTTTGAGGTCATGAAGGGGTACAATGAAAGTCTTACTGTAAATTTTACTAATTCGTGGAGGAAGGGGAATGTGGCAATAGGAGTGGTAAAATTTGAGGTGATGGTTCAGTTTATTGCAGAGGCTACTTGTTTGCAAAATCAGGGAATCAAAGTGGAAAAAAGAGTGGTGCTGACTACCAATCTTTTGTGGAGAAATTTCTTCATGAAGGAGAGAATCTTACCCAATTCCAAAATAGCTATGCTAGGCTCAAGCTCCCGACTCCTTATGACCTAGTGAGTATGTTTTTCATGTAGTATTTCATGCTTGAAGGTAGATATATGGTAGTGCATGTGTATCATTTTCCTTCACTAAATCATATAAGGCATGGTGAAAGAATAAATTTGTCACTTTTTTTACTTTCTTCCCTTCAAATTAACATAGATAATGGTGCAAGCCCTCTCCTGCATCAAGAATTAATGCTTTCCCTTTACAAGCATGCTTTAGTGTTGAACCCTCATGGAAACCCTTTAGCATACATAATGGATAATGAGAACCATAATGCTGGTAATGAGAACCACATTGTTGCTCATAATGAGGAACTGTTAGAGGAGGAAAACCTTGTAGAGGAACCTAACCCTAGTCTCCCTCCCATTGCTATTGCTAGTAATGATCAAACCTATGCAAAAAGGCCTTCCCCTACTGCCAAAAGCTCTAATCCCTCAACCCCAGTGGATTTCAAAAATATTGCTAAAGGATCCATTGAGCTTGAGCTTGTTAAAATGACTTTGGAGAAGCACAAGCATTCCCCTCTTCTCTTGGAAATTCCCAAGTCTAAGAAGTTGAAAAAAAAGCCTAAAATTCAAAGTGAAGTCATTACCATAAGTAAAGATAAGGAGGGTATGCAAACTAATGACTTGAAGGATACGAAGCAGTGTCAGGGTGGTGGTGGCTATAGATCTTCATGCTTGGCCAAGGTTGCATCCTAGGATAGGAAAGGGAAACAAAAAGTCACCATCCATGAGGAGGAAGAGTTGGAGGTGGAAGGATTTGAAGCCTAGGCTGATGAAGAAAGTGATGGGATGGGTTTTGAAGATATTGCATATGACATGGGTGAAGAGGAAATTGAGGAGGAGAATGAAGATAACAAGGAGGAGAAGATTGAAACTGAAGATGCTTAAAAGAATGAATCCCTGATTGCTCCTGATTTTAGGAATACTGACAATGATACTATTGCTGAAGACCCTAGCATTGATTATCTAAAAAGAAGACTAACCTATATGGAGGTGCAAATGGATGATATGGGAAAAGCTCTGGTCATGTTGATGAAGGTAATGAATGACCTTATGCGTAGAGCAATGGTTGGTGTTGTGTTTGGGAATACTAAGATTACTAGGAAGTTACAAAATCTGGGAAAGACGAATGACTTGAAGGAAGTAGATGAGATCGAGGGACCTAACTAGAGATAATATATCTCTCTAATAAGTGATTATTGGGATTTGTTTGGAAAGGCCAAGTAATGGATTTTCATATTTTCTCTGTTTATGGATGCTCTGCTCATTTTGTTGTTTTATTTTAATATCCCAGATTGCTATTTTCATATAGCTCTGTTATGGTTTAGGACTTGCTGGTATGTGGTGGACCTGATAAATGGTTTTCGTAGTTCTAAGTACTATAGTAGATATCTTTTGTTTTTTATTATGTATAATGGTTCTATGGTTACTATTCTGTTATTTGGCCTTCGTGCCACCCTAGACATGTTTTTTAGTTTGGGCTAGTGGTACTATTTCTCACCCTACTTTCTTTTTTGATTTTTAGCTGCAACCATGGGATCAGGACCCTTCCCCTATTAATCTAATTAAAAACATTGGTAACGACTAAGGAAAAAATACTAAAAAAATCTATCACAATGATAAAAATACAAAGCTCATAGGTTATAGGGTGAATTGTGAAATGAATCAATACTAAATTATTTTTTCTCACTTTGGAAACAACTAGAAAGTGAGGAGCCAATAATTGTAGGATATGCTATGTATAGAACATTTTTATAATCTCATGGACTATAAATGAGTACCTTTTTGTATATGATATGCTCATTTTTGTAGATCATGTTGTGAAACAACCAAAACGTAAGGAATCTAAGAGATAATTATTAAAATATACCCATGATTAGGGGATATAGCTATTAAACATGATTATTTTATAACATCATGAACTACCATTGACTTTTTTGTGTAATGTATTTTTAGTATGTTTTATATTTTCCTCAAAGATGATTTTGGTTGGGAAGAAATTATAAAGTTAGAGGTGGTGTTGAAATTGTTGTTCATAGCACTTAATTTTAAATTCATATCCACACTTAGATAGGAAATTTTTTGAGCATCTAATCTATTATTGTATATTTTTTTGTTGAAGGTGATTAAATTAAGTGTGTTAAAATCCAACAACTATGATTTATAGCATGTGACTAGTTTTCAAACCTAATTAATGGGATTATATGCAATTTGAAATAAATTCTTGGGAGAGTATAATTTTTCTTCCAATTTCATTATAATATATAGAGGCTTCATATATACCTTCTAATTTTAAATATGTTATGTAATGCAATGATTTTCCCCATAATGTCTTTTCCAATTTGACATCAAACTCAAACAAGAGATTATGCATAGATTTTGGAGGTCTCTAGAATCAAATTAAGTGACTATGGATTTGTATTGACTCAAAAAACTAATAGTATAAATCTAGAAAAAATGAGAAATTAGAAAAAAACTGAAATATTAACAAAACTAGGGGAACTAGTTTTGCTTTTTTTAAAAGGATTAAAAAAAAAGATGTTTTTTTCATTAAACACAACTACATTTATGTTTTAAATTTTAATTTTAAAAAATAAAGTAGAATTGCATGCAAAGTACTCATATAAACTATCTAAATATCAATCTGCACCATAATGATCCAAATTATTGACGAACAATTAACATAAAAACAAAGAAAATAAGAGTTTTATGCAAAGGATTCATCTATTTTTGTAGGATCTAGTTTTGAGAGAGTCTCATAGATAAATTCGCCATGAATTTACAAAAAAAACAAAAAATTCAAATGACTTGGATTATGATTTGTGGGTGAGTTTCTCACTCTATTGAAAGATCATAAGCACTCCAAGTTTTACATTTATGCTTAAACCTACTTCTTGAGTCCTTTCTTCCAACCATTCATGGGTAAAATATTCAAATCTTCCACTTCATTTCTAGAGGAGGAAGGGTAATCCCACAATAGTGGTTTACAATTTTTGGCCCAACTGGACACTGATTTTTTTTTTAAAACTAAATCTTCACATTCAGACACCTATAGCGGTTAAACCGTGAGGAATTTGAAGATGATGCAAACTAGAGTCTTGTCACATTTTTTCTGTAGATTCTAAAAATATTTTTTTCAAAGTTTTTGGAATAAGATTGCACTCTTTTTTCCATCTCCCATGAAAACTGGTATTTAAAAAAAAAACATTTTTTAAAAGTGATGCACACTGTATAACACATACAACTTTTTCCTTGAAGGATAAAATTATAATTCTTTCGAATTTAGATTTGTAACTCTGATATCTAGTGCTTCTACTTGGTTAGATAGTTTTATTGAATATTTTTTCTTTAATCAGTTTTAAAGTCAAGTAATTACAATTTAGACATAACACAACATTATAATGCATAACTTTTCTTGTATGTATCAATTTTTTTTTGGTTGTTGTTGGATCAAGGACTCCAATATCTGGTGCACTCATATTTTTCAATTTTTTTTTATAATATTCTATTTTTCCACGTGTAGAACAAGGGGTTTCATTTTTGGTGAAAAACCTATATTTAATAAAACTTAAAAAACAAATAGATAATAAAATCAAAACATATTAAAATTATATTCGTTGGATAGCCCATTTTGAGGGCAACCTGATACCAGTTGGGTTTCTGAAATCTCCTCCTTTTTCATTCTCAAATTGAGCTTCGAAGTGCAAAATTTTGAGCAATTTTGGTGCCTAAGAGGGTGGAGGTGAAAATAAGGGGATTCAGTCGAACAACTGTTCGATAGAATAAAATTCAAATGTTTGGTCAAATAGGAGTTTGACTGAACAAATTTAACATAAATAAAAAATGGATTTAAAGGGGGTTTGGTTGAACATGATAAACATGTTCGGTTGAACCCCCTCTATTAAATATATATTTATTTCCTTTGCCCATTGTATTTTATAATATTTAATATTAATATAAATGTAAATTATATATTTTTAAATTATAATATACTTAAGGGTAGGGGGTAGAGTAGTGAGGGGGGGAGTGGGAGAGAGATAAAGGGTAGGGTTTAAGGGTTAAGGGTAGAGGGGAGAGAGGGAGAGGGGTAGGAGGGATAGAATTGAGAGAGAGGGAGAGAATGAGGTAGAGTGCAGGGTTTTAGGGTTTAGGAGTCAAGGTTAGAGGGGAGGAGAGAGGGAGAGGGGTAGTAGGAGAGACTTGAAGAGAGAGAGAGAAGTGGGAGAGAGATAAAAAGGGTGGGGTTTAAGGGTTAAGTGTAGAGGGGAGAGAGGGAGAGGGGGTAGGAGGGATAGACTTGAGAGAGGGGCAGGGGAGTGGGAGAGAGATAAAGTGTTGGCGGTACAAGGGTTTAGGGTTTAAGGTTTAAGGGTAGAGGAGAGTGGGTAGGAGGGAGAGACTTGAGAGAGAGAGGGGGAGTGGGAGATATGAATAAAGGTAGGGTTTAGGGTTAAGAATTAGAGAGGAGAGGTTGGGAGTGGGAGAGAGATAAAGGGTAGAAGGGTTTAGGGTTTAAGGAGTTAAGTGTGTAGAGGAGGAGGGAGAGACTTGAGAGGGGGAGAGATAAAGGATAGGGTACACAAGGTTTAGGGTTTAAGGAGTTAAGGTAGAGGAGAGAGAGTGGGTGAGGAGGGAGAACTTGAGAGAAGAGTGGGAGAGACTCCAGGAGGTGGGGTTTCCCAGGGGTTAGGGTAGAGGAGATACAGAGAGTGGGTAGGAGGGGGAGACTTTCAAGAGAGAGAGGGGGGGAGTTGGAGAAAGATAGAGGGTAGGGGGTACAAGGGTTTAGGGTTACAGGGTTAAGGGTTTAAGGGTTCTAGGGTCTATTTTTTTATTTGCATTGATTTATGTTTTATATATGTGTAGAATAATTTTATAATTAGATAATACTTAATTTTAAAATTTACATAATTTCCCATAGAACAATTTGAGTAGAATTTTTATATAAGTTGTATATAATTGTATATAAGATTCTTGAACTTAAGAATTCCATGAAACAAATATAAGTTGTATATAATTGTAATTTAGGAAAAATGATTTTAAAAAACTTCACTAGGTTTCAAATAAGGATTGAAAGCATATATATGAGTTTACATGCAACCAAAAAAAGTGAGAGATGAAGCTATCAAAGATTCTTGAACTTAAGAATTTTCCATGGAACAAATATGTACATATAATTGTAATTTACAAAAAATGATTTAAAACTATGTACAAGTTACTATAAGTTCTCATTTGAACATGTATAGGGTTACAAGTGAACTTGAAAACCATGGATATAATCTAAGTCAAAGATTCTGGTTCAGCCTGCTCTTCAATAACATGTAATGTTTTTTGATGATCATCACTATCTAGTCTCCATTTTCTTTGGCCACGTGCATGTGGAACTGCATGAAGATGTAGGGCGGTAGCAATTAGTAAAAGACTATATTGATATAGCTTGTTATCAGGTTGATAGTCAACAAAATGAATCCCATGCTGAACAAATTTGACTTGTTTTAGATATGTCCCTTGCACTACAACAAAACCTACATGGTAAAAATGAACCTAAGGTAAGACATATGAACATGTGCAACATTTTCGTGATCAAGGTTTGTACAATATATATTTAATGTTTATAATGTAATGTGCACATGTGAATACAATGTATATAAAATTTTAAATTCAAACTCACCTGTGGGAAATGACATTCCATCCCTTGTTTTAGGTTGTGTTAGCTTACTCATCTCTTCTATGCAACACAATAAATAATAGTTAACACCTTCGATGTTTCCAAGCTCTGCTATGACTACAAAAACATCTCCTGTACAACAAATTTATATAAAAAAATTCTAAAAAAATAGAAATGTCTCTAAAGATCATTAACTAGATATATAGAATATTTAAATTATTGAAAA
>VDFB02392446.1:0-29782 GCA_007258455.2 Sequoia sempervirens
ATGCAATATAATCTACTCACTAAAAAAGTCACAAATCAGCAAGAAAACACATAATAGATTCTACAATTGCAATGGAATTATTCCACGGATCATATATGAATATAGGTTGATTATTCCAACAACACTTGGAGAGCTATGCAAAGTTGGAGAAATTGGTTGGGCGAATGAAGGTAGCAGGGTATTTCCAAATTCAAGACTTTTACTTAATGCTTATTACAATGAGCCCAAGATTGTTGCAACATCTTTCCCACATTTTGTGCAAATTCTACAATCATAGCCCGTCCCATATTCTATTTTTCCTATGATTCCACATCTTGCATATATGGGCCTACCAGAGCATATTCAACTATAACGTCTGGAAAAAATTCCCCTACCATTATGCTTTGGCGCATGTTCATAGCCCGTCCCAAAGCTCCCATTTTGGCACAAGCAGGGAAGACTATGGAAAATAATTTTTCTTTATACTTTCCAATTATATTTTTTTGAAAGTTTCTAAAGCCTTTTCAACAAATCATTTTTTTGCAAAACTTGCAATCGTTGCATTCTATGAGATGACATATCTTTGAGGCATTTGTCAAACAATTCACAAGCCTTGCCAGTGCTTCCACGTTTTGCATTTCCAACCATGATATCTGATAGAAATCCACCTTCTGTTATGCTTTGATGGATGTACATACCCTATTCCAAAGCTCTCTTTTTATTATAGGCAGTGAAGGTGTTGGAAAAGGTTGTGGAATTTGGCTTTACACCTACCAATTGCATTTGCTTGAAAGTTTCTAAAGCCTTTTGATGCAGACAAAATAGAGAACAGGGTTAATCGATATCATGCTTCCAAGCACCAACTAACTGTTCTAATGCCTCAAACAGGTGTATTTAGACTTTCTCCTTCTCATTAATGCATGAAAATTTAATGCCCATGCTTACTTTGACAAACCCTAGGACAAAATCTCTTAAAGCCCTATTGTAACTGACTATGTACAAATTTTTAGTCAAAAATCTTAACTTTTCACCATGAAATCCTTGCCATGAAGAATTGAAACCAAGAAAATATGAAAGAATATACACAAATAATCTTCTCACTATTAACCCTAATGAGGATTTCACCCGCCTGAAGCAAAAACCTCATAACTTTCTCAAAATTTAATGATTTTTAATGGAACAAAATGCATTTACAAGTAGAATCACATGGCTATCTTCTATAATGGAGGAGGAAATTTTCTTGATATAAAATGTGGCCGTACAATGGCTTGCAACTTTGAAAACACAGAAAAATTCATTAAAAAATTTTGGTGTATTTTTATTGATTTACTATGAAAAAATTCTATAAATTTTTTTCTTGAGATATAAATTTCTTCACTTATAATTTTGAAACAACTACTATCATATAAACAACTACTATCACAACTATTGAAACATGCTCAACTACTGGATCCTCTCCCCTATAAAATCTCTCCCATATAAAAGACCAAATACACAAAAATAAGTTTAGATTTTCATTGTTCTACTTTAAATACATAAAAATATAAATGATTATAAACTAAAACTCTTAAACTATGATCAAAATAAAAAATACCTACCAAACATCAAAATAAATTAAATCATTTCACTCTTTTAAATTCTCCCTTTAATTTTTTTTTTTATCATATAATCTAATTACATTTCTTAATTAAATTACATAGAATTAACTAAACAAACTATATTACATTCCTCTATATAGCTTAAAACAAAAAAGCACAAATATATAAACATTACCAAGGGAGAATGTTCCAAAAGATAGAAGATACAACAAAAATTGCAAGCTACTTCTCAAAATTTTCTTTGGCATATTTTGAGGGTAATGTGAGGAACCCTAAAGAAGCACAACTTTTACCATGGTTAGGGTAAGTGAATGCATTTTGGTAGTACATAGAGAACATGTGATGAATGTCTCTATTTGAAAGGGAACCCTAAAGAACCACAACTTTGACCATGGTGATAAAACTTAAGCAGGTTTTGGTAAGTGAATGCATTTTGGTAGTATAGAATGAACATGTGATAAATGAATCTATTTGAAAGGGCACTAGCCTTACCTAATTCCAAAGGGAATGAAAAGAGATGGAGACATTTGGGAGGTTTCCCTAAAATATTATAATTATGTAGAAGTGTTCATAACAACATGTTTACAGGCTACTAATAGAAGGAGAAAGTTTAAAAGAGGGTGCAAAGAATCAATAGAAGACAGAAGAGCCAATACAACATGCCCACAAACTCCTAATACAAGGAGAAAGTTCAAAATATGATTTAGAGAATACAATACACTCAATATATCCAAATCAACCTAAAGCAATCACTGTACAACTGAAAAAGTAACATTTACAATCAATCTAAGTACTTCGAAGTTGATGCTAAAAGTATTACTTAACTTAATGTTCACATTCCAAAGCGTACTACTCCACCTCCAAGAGAAGGATGCAATGGAAACCATTAACATGCACGGTAGGAATGATTGTTAGTAAGATCCAAGAGATAACTAAACATAATTTGTAAGAGAATAAGAGAGAATGTACACCTCTCTATAATAAGATTTTGAGTTCTTAATATATTAGATGTAATTTTCCTGGATGTAATTATGCCTACTTATTTCGATCCAAGTTTTGAATCACAATAAGATATTCTCACCAAAAACCAAGGATTTTCACTACCAAACAAAAGAGAAACATGAATTAATCTTCTCACTGTTAACCCTAATGAGGATTTCACCCACCTTAAGCAAAAACCTCATAACTTTCTCAAAATTTAATGATTTTTAATGAAACAAAATGAATTTACAAGTAGAATCACGTGGCTATCTTCTATAATGGAGGAGGAAAGTTTTTTGATATAAAATGTGGCTGTACAATGGCCCGCAACTCTGAAAACACATAAAAATTCACTAAAAACTGAGTATTTTTATTGATTCTTCAATCATACACCTTCCCCAAACCTTCCTCGACCTTTGAGATTGATCAAATTCCTTTAAAGAGAATTTCCAATTCCTGTAACTAACAACCTAACTACTTAACCTTCATATTCTCCAATTTGGCATTTTGTTGCATTTTGCACTTTTTACACTTAAGGCCCAAAATGACCAAATATGACTAAAAAAAAACCTAATGTGGTCACTTATGACAACACCATGATCTTAAACCTAAATAAAAAATTTGAAGTTGCCTCCTTGAGGCATGTTCATGATAAGGTGCTCCCGCACCACCTTTTCAACAAACCATTTTGTGCATATCTTGCAATATTACAATCCATAGATCACATTCTTCCAGGGATGTTGTCGTGCATTTTCTATGCTTTGATGGATATTGATATCTTGTTTCAAATCTTCCATTTAGGTACAATAATGATTTATATTTTGTAGCACATCATATTATAGAAAATTGCTACTATTCCTCTTACATTCAAACCAAATTGCAACCATTCCTCTTACATTCAAGCCAACATTCTTTTCAGATTTGAACTTGATTTTCTCTCTCGAGGTAAGCACCATTTTACTCTTGTTTCATGGACTTAAGAGTTCAACAGAAAGGTGCCATAATAAATCTTCTCTTAGACATTAAGATGACAATGTATCACCCAAACAATAGGAAATACACTATATAACAACATACTTAGTAGTGATCTAAATGTAGTTTGAAAATAAAGAATTTGACAGTTTGAAGAACAACTGAGATCAGTTAACAACTTTATAGAATACAGTGAGTCTTGATAAAATAAGCAAAGATAATGGATGATGAATTTTAAAAATATAATGCAATATAAAAACTACCTTTTGTGACTAAGAAATTTATGTTGCCTTTGTGACCAAACCAATAGAACTAAGCCTTCGATGAATTATAGAAATGTATGAAAAAAAGTATCACCAAAAATGTACCAAACCAAACTAACCTTGATGATCATTAAATACATAATATCTCAGAATATATGCCAACACTATAAGTGTCAAAATCAACCCTTCACATCAATGTCAAAACCTATGTCAAAGGGGTCAACAAAAATTATATTGTATATAGACTTTTATATATATATAATTGTAGAATAATTCTCTACACATATACAAAATTGGCATTTATACCAACTCAAAATGTTTTTTTACAAAATGTTACATATGCCATCTCAAGATCTACCTACCAAGTGTATGTAGAATAACTACACATTCTAATAGTCCAATTGATCTTATGTCTTAGACAAATCTTACATTTGTGGTGGATCATCAAAATCTAGCCTCCTCATGCCACTTGATGGATGAAAATTTGACTACACAATAACAAGTCAAACCATAAATTTGATTAATTAGCTAAATGGTAAATAAATTAGACCACCATATAAAAACTTATCTATAATTTATAAATTTCAAATTACCATATTGTTACCATCTTTACTTTGCATTACATCCATTGTTATTGCTTCTTGGTTAAGATCAATAAAAAATGGCAACATATGTTGTTGGGTGTTTTGTTGATCATCTAAAGCCACAATAACATGCACATTTAAGACATCAACGTAGAAAAAAATAATGTACAAATTAAAAACATAAAATTGATTGAAGTGTGTTCTATAATTTTTATACCATCTCCACTTTGCACTGTCTCCATTGTCATTTCTTGGTTAAGATCAATAGAAAAAGGTAACATATATTCTCTACTATTTTTTTAATCCTCTTAAGCTGCAATGACACACATATATAACACATCAACATAGATAAAGTTTTCATGTGTAAAAATACATTATGTAATTAATATAAACAATAGTAAATTTATAAAGATTAGAAATTTGATTAGAGATAGGAATTGACTAATTGCCTATAAAGTTAATAAACACACTTAATAGTATACCATGCAACAGGTATACCAGCCTATAAAGATTAGAAATTTGATAAGTGATAGTAATTGACTAATTGCCCATTTAACAGGTATACCAACCTCTTGTTCATCGAATACAAGCAAAGTATATAACTGATACTACATATGAATAAACCATAAATTATTATATTTTTAGTAGAAGAAATTAATGATTTCATTAAGATCCATAAATACAACTAATTTTTTTTTACTTACACCATATTCATTGAGAATGTGGAATCCATAGCAATAATTGCATTATGTGAATGTTCCGCCATCATTTATTGCATCCATGGAGTTTGGATGCCTACCATAAATGGAATATTTTTCACATTGTTTGGTCTTTTATAAGAGAAAAAAGTTGTCTTTCTCCTCTATATGCCACATGCTTACACTTTTTTGCATCATCTTCATTCTTTTGGGATCGGTGGAGTGTACTTTATTCCATGCAATCCATATTTCCTCAACAAATATATTGTCCCCTATTATTCATCAACTAAGTCAAACTAGAGGGTCTAAATAGTGTTATTCACATGTTGTGTCAATTCCACCCCATTAGCAATAAGGTTCAATATACAGTTTGCATTCATTTGACAACCTTGGTTACCTTCTCCTTGGATCACTAGAAGGTCATCTTTTCAGTAGAAAAATTCTGTAGCATCACAATGATTGAAATCATTGTGTGTAATGGGGTGATCCCATAATAGTGGTTTACAATTTTTGTGGCCAAGCTGGACCTTTGAAATTATTATTTTTAACTAAATCTTCACATTCGGGCACCTATCGTGGCTAAACTATGAGGAATTTGAAGATGGTGCAAACTAGAGTCTCATCAAATTTTGTCTCTAGATTCTAAAAATATTTTTTTCAAAATTTTTGGAATCAAATTGCACTTCTTTTTCCATCTCCCACGAAAATTGATTTTTTTCAGAAAACAACATTTTTAAAAAGTGACGCACACCGTATAACACATAACTTTTTTTTCCACGAAGGATAAAATTCTAATTCTTTCAAATTTAGATTTGTACTCTGATATCTAGTGCTTCCACTTGGTTAGATAGTTTTTTATTGAATATTTTTCCTTAATCAAGTTTCAAAAGTCAAATGAATTACAATTGGAACCAGTATATAGCAGTAACTTTTTGTATATGTCAAAAAATTATTTATTTTTGTTGGATCAAAGTGCTTCAATATCTGGTGTTCAATTTTTTCAATTTTTTTTTTTTGATACTCTTCTATTTTTCCACATGTGAAGAACAAAGAAATTCATTTTTCGATGAAAAACCTATGTTTAATAAAACTTAAAAAAAAAATACATAACAAAACCAAAACATATTAAAATTATATTCATTGGATGGCTTGTTCTGAGGAATACCATAATAATTTGAAATAAATTTTAAATTAATTCATTTGATCCTAAAGAAGCTAAAATAAAAGTGATTTTTTATCATCATTTTGATAGGTGTAAAGGAGGCATTTATAGGTATGGTTTAAAACTAGCGAGGCTCTATCCAAGGGGGTTTGATCTAAGGTGATTTGATCAAACCCTCTTCAATTGGAATCCTTAAAATGGAACTTTTAAGGCTTAAATCATTATATTTTTTAAAAATATGTGATTTTGACTAAAATTTGTTCCTCGGGGAATTGTAAACCACTATTATGGCTGACCTGTAGGAATAACCACAACATCTGGTCTACCATACATAACCTTAACAAGAAAGTGGGTTCGACAACCCCTTTTTTGGATAAACCTTTGTTTCCTTTTCTTGTTTTCAGAGTTATTTTCAGAGTCGTTCTCAAAAATTTTCTTAGAGTTATTTTCAGAGTTATTTCTTTTGTCCTCGGGGCCAAAAGCACACCAATAACTATTTTCACATGTACAAAATATATATATTAATTAATATAACAAATAGAAAATATAAGTTTTGACATGCTTCATTATTATATTAAATATAAGCAAACCTTGAGTACATCTTCATTGCCTGGTCGTTAGGTTGTATCAAGTCGGTCTTTCTATTCAATTTGCGTACAAATGTCGTCTCTGTACTATCCAATAAACCTTCTCCTTTGACAAACTGAGGGAGTCTTTCAAGAGGGATTGCAGCACATATGTCTATCTCACTATTGTCACCTCCAATAGGTGTCCATTCAAGGTCAACACTTGAGAAATGATTTCCCTGGTTGGGAATGTCTTGCACATCTAGAGAAATAAGTGATTCCCATTTATTTGGCCTACCCATTCTGAATAATATTAAGATGGTTAGTGGACCTCTATCTTGTTCAAATATGTATTTAAAAAATTAAATCTTCTACCATAAATTCAAGAATATAAACAAACATGGGAATTATTATCATCCTAAAATTCAATTGAACCCCAATGAATTTACAAATAAGATCATTTCTCTAAAAATGACTTTTACCACAAAGTCAATTTACAAATAAGATTATATGGGACAATGTTCTGATTTGGGATGATGTTTAGATTTTGCATTATAGGTTGGCATGATTTAAACTACACGATTTGTTCCCACAACATAATTTTTACATTAACATGGTGTCTTAATAATAGACCTACTTGTACCCTTAACAATGACATCAATGATCCAAACCAAACATACAATTATTTTATATGATGACTTCAATTCCATTGACACAACACATTATTACTTGGATAAATTTGTGAAATTTCTTTATACACTAACACTCATAAGCCTAGGATTGTAAAGGAAGCTATTGGTATTAATGATGTAGATTCTTGGAAAGAGGCTATGGATGAAGAATTGACAACATTAATAAAAAAAGTTAACACATGGGAGATTTATTATATTTTCCAAATGGACATAAAATTGTTGGATATGAACATATGTTCAAGAATAGTAAAATATAGTAAAAGAAATGAGGCTATTGGTAAAGGAAGCTGGTGATATTGATAGTAAAAGATCCATTAGTGATAGGAAAAGGTGTCTCAACTTTACATTCCTAATGCTCATTTTAATATATTTTCTATGCACTTGCTATTTCATATTCTAGTGAATTTTGTTCTTGTGGGAGAGTTCATGTCCAATGTGGAGGATCCTAATTTTAAGTGTTTTTTTGGCCTCACCAATGGGATAGATAAGGATTTTATAATAAAGCATGCTCTCATTTGTACACAATAGTGCATAAATATGAAAAGGAAGGGTAAGGATTGTATGAAAATTTTCTTTCAATATGTGTTTGTAAATAATTAATAAAAAAGCCTTGAACCTCATCTTATTTTAATGTGAAACTCATAATAGTAATCAAAACTTGAAATCTTAACATATAATCATGAACTAGTTAGTATTTTTCTTTCTTGCATTGCATAATTTTAGAAACATTTGTCATGGATTCAATGTCATAATGAGAATGTTCAATATAATAATAGAATGAGGCAATAAATAATCATGTGAATGCTTGGTCATTCAAGCTTGTTGGAAACAATCTAGCAAATAACTTGTCCTTATGAAAATAAGTAGCATGAAGTTTACAAGGATTATAATTCTATTAATGGATTAGATCTACCATTATACTTATAAACATGGTTCTAGAAATCTACTTGGTGAGGGAAAGGGAGAAATACCATATTTTGAAGGATTATGTAATATTCCATTACTATAATCTCTTTTTAAATATTTTCTCATAATGATAAATATACCATCTATATTTTCGAACATACTCATGGTGGAGTACCAATAATGTGAAATATCATGCTCAACATGTCCAATAGCTTGATGTGTAGATAAATCACTAGTACTAGTAGGGGAGGATTTAAGAGATAAATCACTAAATAGTTGCACACAAGCTAAATAAATAATCTAAGAGATCTTTACATAGTTCTCTTACTCAATGAATGTATACTCCATGTGTTTTATCAATATGATATGTAAGAGAAGGTACTCCACAATTACACAAATATATATCATATAAAGGCATAAAAGGATTTGAAGGAGAAACCATTGTTATAAAAAAGGCATATAACATCATGATATGCATGGACATATCTATGAGACTCCCAAGGAAAGGACACCAAAATGTGAAGAACTAGAACTATGTGTAACATTTTTATAAGAGTCATGAGCATTATCATTAAAAAATAAAGAATTGTCACCATGATAGTCACTTAATATATCATCAATATAGCATGAGCAACATGAATGACAAGAAAGAATACCAATCTTGTATGAAGGTAAAACATGTGTATTAGAGAAAGAGAGACACATGTAGGAAAACCAATAGAGGTAAAAGGAAAGTTTTTTTGAGATGTACAAAATATATGCTTATGAGAAAATATCACCACATGAAGGAATATCCCTAGATATATTATGGGAGATGAGATGCACATAATATATGTTTACTAGGAAACATCACCATATGAAGGAATATACCTATATGTATTATGGGAAATTAGGACTAAAGTATCACCATATTTTATCTTATGAGATGAAGAATCATGACGAGTCATGGAGATAAATAAAGTAAAATCCTATAATATAGATGGGAAGGCATGCATAAGTCTATATTTAGGATGGAAAATTTCTCAAATACTCTACAATCTTATGCATGAAACATGTAGGATCATTTATGTCATAAAATAAGGCAAAATAATTAAGGATAAAAGGAGGAGAATCAAGAAAGAATGAAAATAGCTCATAATCCATGATGTGTGCATGAGGGAAATATCAAAATAAAAATTTGTAAGGATCCATGGTAAATGATATAATAATGAAACTCAAACAATCAAAAGATGGGATGGTGGTGATGGGATATATATAAAATAATGAAAGCCCAAGACTCTAATAAAATCTAGAATAAATGACATAGTAATGAAAATATCAAATCTAAAAATTACAAATATAAGAAAAGTCAAAACCTAGTAAAATTTTAGAAGGTTTTGAGTGTTGGGTTCAATTAAATTTGAGGAAATATAATTCATTTTTGTATGAAAAATTAGGTTTAAGGAACATAACAAGAAATAAAATTGAATTAATCCGATTTCAAGTTACAATAGGTCATATCATAGAAATTAAAAGAAATAAAGATACAAGTTGATTTTAGAATTCAAAAGTTAGCTATCTACTACTTTGATCATAACTTTTGATCTAACACAAATTCACTTATTCTTAATCATGTAAGAAATAAAATAAAAATATATATTAGATCATTCTTAAACTTAAAATTAGATCAAATTTACAAATTATAAAAATAATCTATATTGTATTAAAAATTCATTAATTTGAACCTTATACACAAATCTAAATTTGTAGTTACAAATATTCTATGCATATAACTACATAGAATAATTATATGCCTATAACTCTAAGTAGAATATACCAAAACATATCTGACTGCCTTATTTTATCATCTTAAGATAAGTAAACTTTCATTAAATTATTTGAACCTCAACTACTATATTATAAGCTCTAAATGGTGGCACTTCCCTAGGGTTAAAAATGGGATTTTAAAATGATACAATTATCTCTTAGTGAATATAACTGTTAGTTTGGGCAAGGTTGTCATAGCTTCCCTGCCTCTGTTTGTTTATAGATTGCAGAGTGATTATGAAGGTTTGGATTATGTTGTTTGTTTGTGCGTGTTTGAGGAGAATGACAAGGGCAGGCTTCTTCCCAATTGTAAGCACGCTTTCCCTGTTGACTGTATTGAAATGTGGTTTATTGATATATTCTACTTGTCCTCTGAGTAGGACTAGGGTCCAGCCAAAACAGGGGATTGTTGTTGTGGAGATCAGTGAGGATGGTGGGTCTCATTCGAAAGATGGGGGAACAACTTTAACTACGCTTCTATTGTCATTGGTTGGGGGATTTGTTTCTGCCGCGTACCTTAACAAATTCAAGACATTCTATGTGGTAGCAAATGAAGAACAGAAGTGAGGGAACAGTTCTTGGAGGGGCATAGTGAAGAAGCAGACAAAAAAAACAAACCTAATACAAAGAGAGCTCGAGAGATAATGATGAGACCAATTAAAATTTAATGGATAAAAATTTAATATGCAGAAATAAAGCCATGAAATTAACAAAATTGTTGATTAACTAATCCCAATTATGATTACAAACTCTATTTGGAATAGTCAAAAAAAGAGAAGACAAAAAAGAAAATATCGAAAGTAACTTAGTGTTGTGTTGTTCGTTTAGTGCAGCTCATGTTGGTCGCTCCTCCGCTAAAGCCTGAATCGACTATGTATGAATGTTCTCTCTCAATTGTGCAACAAAATTGAAAATGGATGACACAACCTATTTTCAAAATGACCACAAAATGACATTGAAGGTGGTAGCATAGTTAGGTGGCACTAGCGGTTGTTTGTACTTATGTCAAGTCAAAATAAATTTAATTTCCTTGTGCAAGGTGAAATTTTTTTTTGTTTGCCTTCCAATGTTTTCACTGCAAATATCTTGCTGGCAAACCATCTCTTAAACCCCAATATTTTACTTTTTAAGTAAATATATATTATATAATACATATTATTTAAATATATATTATATACAATATTTATTGATATATTATATTATTATATTATATAATAAATGAATATATTATATTATTTAAATTTATATTGTTATTTATAATATAATACTATCACATATATATATAATAATATATATAAAATATGAGAGATATTCTTCTTAGGCCCCTATTTTTTAAATCAATATATTTTAATATCTTAAATAAATTATTTTTAAATTTATATATTTTATATTAAAATATTATAATAATTAATATATTATAATATGGTAGCATAATATTTGTAATATTATTTTTAAAAATAATATATAATTTAATATTTAAATTTAAAGTTAAAATACATCAATATATTTTAGGTCTATTTATAATATTATAATAAAAAAACATTATATCATTAATATTTAGTTAAGATTATTAAAAAATATTTAGTTAGGATTAGGGTTAGGGTTAAGGTTAGGGTTAGGTCTATAGATATAATTAGGCTTAGGGTTAGAGTTAATATATATATAGGGTTAGGGTGAGGGCTATTATTAGGATGAGAGATAGGGTTTGCATCAAAATTAGGGTTAGGGTTGTGATTATGATGAGGGTTAGGGTTCACATCAAAATGAGGGTTAGGGTTAGCATTAGGTTTGAGGTTACATTTAGGTTTGCAGTCAAGTTTAGGGTTAATATATATAGTTAGGGTTAAGGTTATCAGGATTAGGGTGATAGTTATGTTATCGATGTAGTTTAGAGTTAGGATTATGGTTAGGTTGGGTTAAGAGATAGTTAGGTTTGGGGTTTAGTTTAGGATTAGGGGTAGAAATATAGTTAAGCTTATGGTTTGGGTTAAGAGATATAGTTAGGGTTA
The DNA here is from genome assembly GCA_007258455.2 of Sequoia sempervirens. Lineage (NCBI taxonomy): Eukaryota > Viridiplantae > Streptophyta > Pinopsida > Cupressales > Cupressaceae > Sequoia > Sequoia sempervirens. The sequence continues at coordinate 12,217 of VDFB02392446.1, forward strand.
GAAATATAGATAACATTAGGGCAATGGTTAGGGTTTGTGTCAAAATTAGTGTTAGGGTTAGCATGAAGAATAGTTTTAGATTGGAGCTATGATTAGCATTAGGGTTATGGTTACATTTAGGTTTAGGTTAAATTTTAGGTTTAAGAGATATAGTTAGGGTTAGCATACTTGTTGGGGTTAGAGATATTAGGATTATGGTTAGGGTTAAAGGGTAAAGAGATATGGTTAGGGCTAGGGTTAGGGTTAGGGATAGGGTTAGGGTTAAGGTTAAGGTTAAGGATAGATATATAGTTAGGATTAGGGTTAGGGTTGAGATTTAGTTAAGATTAGGGTTACGATTAGGATTAGGATGAGGCTTAGAGTTAGCATCATAATTATGGTTAGGGATAGCATTAATATTTGCTCAAGATTAGGGTTACGAATAAGGTTAGGGTTAGGGGCTACATAATTTTTATGGTCACTCTTAGGGTTAGGTTATGAGTTAGAAATATCATGAGGTTTAGGGTCATTATATATTTAGGTTTAGGATTAGAGATTTAGCTAAGAATATGGTTAGGGTTAGCGTTAAGAGACATAGTTAGGATTAGGGTTAGAGTTAGCATGAAGATTACAGTTAGGTTTAGCATCAAAATTAGGATCGAAGATAACATGAAGATTAGCTTAAAATTAGGGTTAGAGTTAGGATCAAGATTAAGGTTACAATTAGATTTAATATCAATTTTAGGGTTAAGATTATGGTTAGGGTTACGTTTTACATCATGGTTATGGTTATGCTTAGGATTAGGTTTTGGGCTAGAGATATAGTTAGGTTTAATGTCACTATGTGGTTACATTTAGGGTTAGACAATGAATTAGGAATAGGGTTAGGGTTAAGATTAAGAGATATAGTTAGGGTTAGGGTAAGGAGATATAGTTAGGATTGGGGTTAGGGTAAGATTGATTTGCTAACATCAATTTTACTTCTACTTTTTAAGTAAATATATATTATATAATGTACATATTATTTAAATTTATACTATATACAATATATATTAATATAATTATATTATATCTAATATATTAATATATATTATATTATTATATTATATAATAAATGAATATATTAGATTATTTAAATTTATATTGTTATTTATATAATATAATAAATAGTAATATAGTATAAATATATTATATAATAAAATATATGAACATAAATTTTATTATTAGTATTATTTATATATTTATAATAAAAATGAATATATTATATATTATCTATATTACTCTCTCTATAATGTTATCTACATTTCTAACCCTAATTATATCTCTTAACCCAAACCATAAGCTTAACTATATTTCTAAACCTAATCCTAAACTAAACTCCAAACCTAACTATCTCTTAACCCAATCTAACCATAATCCTAACCCTAAAATACATTAATAACATAACTATAACCCTAATCTTCATAACCTTAACCCTAACTATTTATATTAACCCTAAACTTGATTGCAAACCTAAATGTAACCACAAACCTAATGCTAACCCTAACCCTCATTTTGATGTGAACCCTAACCCTCATCATAATGATAACCCTAACCCTACTTTTGATGCAAACCCTGTCTCTCATCCTAATAATAGCCCTCACCCTAACCCTATCTATATATTAACTCTAACCCTAACTATATCTCTAGACCTAACCCTAACCTTAACTATATCTCTTAACCTTAACCCTAACCCTAATCCTAACTAAATATTTTTTAATAATCCTAATTAAATATTAATGATATAATATTTTTTTTATCATTATATTATAAATAGACCTAAAATATATTGATGTATTTAAAATTAAAATTAAAATATTAAATTATATATTATTTTTAAAAATAATATTTTTTTTTGGTAATTTAATAGCTAGGTTGGGCCAGCACCCATTGAATTATATCAAAAGAGAGAACAATAATTTCATGAATACTACAACCCCAATTCTACTTAGCAAAATTGCTACTGCCATCACCCATAACTATAGATCCTATGACCACCATATACAAATTGATACAAAAATTTACCCTGCCTCTCAGCGACATCTGCACTACACCCTATTACCTCCCCTTCCACCTCTCATAGTGATGGATTTTTTTGCCAATTCATCCACAGCTGAATTACCTTCACGGTATATGTGACTGATCTTAAAGTCATCTAGCTCCTCTATTTTTTTCCTTAATTTCTTGATCCATCTGTTCAATCTCCAATTAGGTGTGGAATTCTGCCTGATAGCATTCACTATGATCATTGAGTCACCTTCAAGGTGGATCTTCCTAGCTCCACATTCCATTCTGAGCTCCAATCCATGAAATGCAGCTATAAACTCTGCTAAATTATTTGTGGCAACTCCAATATATTCTGCATTCTCTGCAAGGGTTGTGTGGAACTCATCCCTAACTACACATCCTATACTGTTGGGTCGGGATTCCCACTTGCAGCTCCAACAAAATTTACCTTCACCCAGCCAGCATCTAGGGTGCTCCAGCGAACTTCCTCACACAATTTCTTTTTTCGAGTATAGTCATTGGTGCCTACCAAAGTAGGAACAATAAGTCTAGGGAATACCTTAATCATTTTATCATCCCATATGGTGTATGCATTATTTTTCATCATTCTGATTTTTGTAGCTGTATTGACCAGTTCTATGATGGACGCTTCAATTTTGATCACTAATCTCTCCCTCGGCAATACCTGTCCCTTAAAACCCCTTTTGTTTCGTTCTTTCCAAATTTCCCATACAACCATAGATGGTATAACCTACCAGAGGAATGCAAATGGACTCTTCCAAGAATGTTTAGGCCACATACAAAACCAATCTTTTAGATTTCTTGGCATTGGTATTTGCAGATTGAGTTTTTGAAGGAAATATTTCCAACAACTTTTTGAGTATGGGCATGAAAGCAATAAATGATTAGCATCCTCGCCCCAATTCTTGCATAGCGGACATCTCCTTGTGCCAATTATTCCAATTTTATTTAGTCTATCTTGGGTGAGGATGCAGTTTTGAATAGCCAACCAAGAAAAGGCTCCAACTCTAGGAGAGCAATATTTACCCCAAAGAAGCTCTTTTGGCCACAATTGGTCTTCTCCCATTACCTCTTGTACTCTGTAACCTAATTTGACTTTGTAATCTCCATCCTTAGAAGTGCACCAATGAATGTCATCTCTTGACCCAGTCCATATGATGCCTCTTTCTTCTAGGATCCTTGAGAGCTTCTCCTTTTTTTCTAAAGGGGCATTGAAGTCATCAAGGGACTTCCATTCCCATTTTTGCTTACTGTTGGTGTTTGTCACATACCCATAGTCACAAAGTTCTTTCCCCCATCTTCTGGTTGACTCTTCCTTGATGATTTCAAGGTCCGAGAGGGAATAGAGAGTAGGATGCCCTTCCCACGAATCCTCCCAAAAATGAGTGCTTTTCCCATTGTTGACTTCCCATGTTATATGTTGAGTGATGATCTTCCTGCATTCAGGGATGAAGTTCCAAATTGCCGATCCATTTGGAGGGTCCAATGTATTAATTATTCTTATAGGCTCATCTGAATCTAAATACTTTCGCCTCAAAATTTGGACCCATCTTCGCTCCCCATTTTGGAAAATACTCCAGACCAATTTTGCACCCATGGAAAGATTCATGCTATACAACTATTTCACACCTGCCCCTTTGGCTCCATAAGGCTTGCAGATCTTGTCCCATGAAAGCAGAGGTATTTTGTGGTTATCGTCTGGACCATTCCAGAAAAATTCCTCATGATTTGTATTATTGGATCTTCCACCGCTCATGGGATTTTCATGCATGTCATAGAATAGATAGGGATAGTTGCTAATACTGTCTTCAACATTAATAATCTACCCGTAGATGATAACCATTTCCCTTTCCAAAGTTCCATTTTCCTTTTGCAGCTATTGATTAAATTTTCCCAGTAACATTTCTTATTTATCCCCCCAAATAGTGGCATCCCAAGAAATTTCCCTGGTAGGCTTGCAATTCTAAGATCCAAGATTCTTGCAATATCCTTTTGTAGACTCGATTGAACATTAAGGAAAAAAACTTATGACTTTCTCTAGTTGATTGACTATCCTGAAGCTTTACTATAATTGTTCAAAATGTTCCTGATGGTTCTAGCTTCTACTCTTGTGGCTTTTCCAAAGAGAGTCATGTCATCAACAAACTGTTGATGAGTAGCAGCCACCAATCCTGGGCAAATCTCAATTCCCTGCCATTGACCTACTAATTTGTAGTGTTGTATAGTTATCTCCAACGCCTTTGCCATTATGATGGATAAGAAAGGGGATAATGGATCCCCTTGTTGAATTCCTCTAGAAGAGTCAAAGAAACCATGGGCAACCCCATTGACTAGGACTGAGAATCTTGGAGTCAAAATGCACCTAGAGATCCAATTGACCCACCCTTCCCCAAAGCCAAATCTCTGTAATACTTTCAACAGAAATTGTCTATCCACTACATCATATGCCTTCAATATGTCCAACTTGATTACCATATTCGGGCTTCGAATCTTTCTAGAAGAGTGGATAGCCTCATGTGCAATAATAATCCCTTCGACTATCGATTTGTCGGGGGATAAACCACTTTTCTCATCAAAGATGATTTTTTTAAGGACAATTTTTAGACAGTTGGCTATGACCTTTGTGATAATTTTGTAAATTGTGTTGCACAAAGCAATGGATCTAAAATCTGCCATTGTTTGCACCTCCTTCTTCTTGGGGATAAACGTAATGAATGTGTGATTGAAGGTACCCAATAACGTCATTCTCCTTCTGGATTCCTTGATAGCTCTATGTAAATCATCACCAATGATATCCCAAAATACATGATAGAGTTTGGCAGGGAAGCCATTTGGCCTTGGGGCCTTGTCTGCACCTAGCTGAAAGGCTGCCTTCTTAGTTTCTTCCAAACTGATGGTCTTAAAAAGCTCCCTATTTTCTTCCTCATTAATTAGTGTCAGGATGTGATTTAGAAATTCTTCCCGTTCTCGCTCATTATCTGTTGAAGCCTGATTTAAAATTTCTTGAAAGTATTGCACCGCTATCTAATTGACCTCCTCTAATGATCGTGAACTTGTACCATCTTCCTTTGCTATTGTTGTGATACAATTTTTTCCCTCGTTAGCAATTGTTGTTCTATGGAAATACTTTGTATTTTTGTCCCCCTCTTTCAGCCATATTTCTCATGATTTTTGTTGCTAGAACAATTCTTCCCTAGTCATAATCTCTGTGAGTTCCAATCTAACCTTTGTTCCAGTTCAAATTCTTCTCGACCCATCCCATGCTTAATTACTTTCTCATTAAGTTCGTTTAGTTCCTCCTCTACACGGGCTTTTTCCATAAAAATATTCTTGAAATTAGCCTGATTCCATTCTTTTAGCTTTCTTTTGATGTGTAAAAGCTTTTGGCTAAACTTGTACATTCTTGATATGTGACCAACTCTAACTTCATTCTACCAGGTTTTAACTAAGCCATAAAGAGATGTATCCCTAAACCACATATTTTCAAATCTGAATGGGTTTCCACCTTTGGGATATTCTGCATTGATTACTAATTGTACTGGGAAGTGATCAGACTCGGTATATGGTAGTATAGCTACCTCAAAGGAATCCTAATTGGCATCCCAATTCCCATATATGAAAAACCGATCCAACTTTTCTGCTATATTGGTGAAATCCTTCCTCCTATTGGTCTAGGTGAATCTGCCATTTTTGGCTACTATTTCTCTTATATTATTATTATCCACAAATGCTTCAAAATCTTGTTCGATCCTTGATAAATTTTATAGACCTCCTTATTTTTTTGAATTGTCTAGTGTTGCATAAAGTCACCCCCAATTATAACAGCTGTACCATTTTGCATATCCAACCACTGCTTAATCTCCTATCATAAAATTCTCTTAGCTAGAGTTGAAATCGGTCCATACACATTCATCACCTGTATCTCCTTATTTTGACTTAAAATCTTACATTTAACCACCATCTAATACTGACTTTTCCTTATCAGTGAACAACTAACAGACAAAGGATTCCAAATCACACCAATTCCTCCTGAGGCTCCAATAGATTCAACAAAGACTCCTTCCCATTGTCTCCAAACACTCAATCTTTTTTGAGCTTCCTCCCTTTCCCATTTAGTTTCCTGTAGTAATACAACATTTTCCTTACTTAAATCTATTTGATGCTTAATCAAGCACCACTTGCTAGGGGCATTAATGCCCCTAGCATTCCAAGTTATGAGCCTCATTGCTCCTCAGGAAGGGCATATCCCTTCCTGTTTCTTAGTTTCATCTGTCCCTTAGCATTTGCTGCCAACACCAATTTAGCCTTGTTGGTTTTTGCCCCTCTTTTCTTCTTTGCTGCTACCAGAGGTCTTTTCAGCTGGGATTGTGTTTGTTCAATGCTTCGTTCTTCTAGAATATTAGCATGTTATTCTTCCATCCCGTCATCCTGATCAGAATCAGATTCTTCAAACATCTCCTTATCCTCCACTCCCCCTTCATTGCTAATATTCTCCCCCACATCAATGGAATGTCCATTTTTTCCCTTTGAAATGAGCAAAGCTTTAGCTTCAATAGGACTCCTTAAATGATCTAAATTATCCCTTATTGTTTCTACATCTTTTGGAGCATTATTGCTCATCTCATTTTGAGAATCTTGTGTAACTATTTCAGCTACAACATTATGAAGATCTGCTACTGGGGTTTCCTCAACATTTCCACCCATGTTGTCTTTTGCCTCATTCTTCTCCTGTGCATCTACTTTATCCTCTTTCCCTTCTTCTAAATTTCCTTCCCCCTCAAAATCCTTTACATTTTCTAGATCTACCCTAGGGGATCCCTTAGCTTTCATTTTCAAACTGCATTCTTCCTCACTTATCTCCTGTACATCTATATCTTCATTTTTCTGTGCTTTTCCATCCTTTTCCAACCTTTGCACTCCAGTCATTGAGTCGTTATGCCCCTAAATTCCTATATTTCAGTCATTGTGTCGAGACTCCACATCCATACCATTGAAATCCTTATCATCACTACCTTGCTCTCTATTTCTTAATAACTCTCTGATTGATACATCGTCCATATTGTTTTCCTTTGCAGATGGTGAACCGTCTTGTTCAATACTACTAAATACATCCAATTTATCCTGCCCAACCCAGGCATATTTGTTTTCTCTACTAATGCAAATTGATCCAAAGCAGTCCAAGTTTCTATGTTCTTTCAATTTACAATTTGGGCATAACAATAATTGATCTTCCCTTTCTACTTTGACTATTCTGAACCCTGTTGTTGTGCTTAATTCAATCTCCTGTGGAAGCTTTTGTTGTGGCTTTAAACCTATGCAAAATCTAATATAGGCCACTTGACTTCTATCCACCATTATTTCATCCATTGAAATGAGAGTGTCCAACTTCTTCCCAATCTCCGTTAATATATTTTCTTCCCAATACTCAGCAGGAATCTCATACATTCTAACCCAGACTGGACCCTCCCTTCATGCTTCCAAGGGTCAAAATTAGGGTACCAGTCAAAAATGTGTAGTGTTGTTCCATCCAGATAATGTGGTCCGCTACATAGTGCATCCTGTTTCTTTTCACTTGATGCGAATAATACTAGGAAAAAATCATTAGCAAGGGGATAAAACTGGATCTGACTTCCCCAATTATTAACACACCACTTCTCCATTGTTCCTGCAACTTTTAACATTCCCCCCCATTTCAAGAAGATCCCTCGTTCTTGTAGCCTTCTGATTTTGTTACTCAGCTTATTGGGATTAATAGATATACAGGCTTTTGGCATGGATGGGGTGGTATCATAACCTGGGTTTTCTTCTTGCCATCTCGATGTACCTACCTCCGGTATTACCTTCTCCTTTCCTTTGCCAAGATCCTCCATTCCTCCTTGCTTCTCCATTGTTGATGGAGGAGTAGACTTCTTTTGCCAGGATTCTGAGTTCATAGTATTTTGCATGCTTTTATACCAGAACCTACCATTCCTTTGATTTTGAAACCCATGATTCCTAAGGAATTTAGATGTGGGCTTTATGTTATTGGTGTTGTGAGGGTTTTGATGGGCTGCATCAGGAGGGAAACCGCGAGGTCACAGCCAAGGTAAATCTTTCCGTATCCCCCAATTGTATCTTCCCCCAACTGCGTCGGTTGTGGTCCTAGGGTTTTGATTCTGATACTATGTATTCAAAATGCATACATCCACCCAGCGACCGCCATGATAGACCCATTGTGGTTTGTGGACTCCATTATCTCGGTTACCCCATACTATCTTCGGGACTGCTCGAAGATCTTGATCAAAGATTCCTTGAGACGCCAAATTGTGGCCGGTGTTACATTGCCAATTGTTCCCAATTCCTACTTCGTTGTCGACCCATTTTTGTCCATATTTTGCTCTAAGATCCTCCATTGGAAAGGTGTTCTCTACGTCGGTTGCCCATTCTATTGCCCTGTTGATTATGCTCTAGTCATACTTGGTGTTCCAGACTTGATTGCTCCTGCTATCACCAGTTTGCTCCACCTGCTGTTCTTTTCCCACCTCCTGCTAAATAATTTATTTAAGATATTAAAAAAATATATATTAAAATATATTTATTTAAAAAATAGGGACCTGAGAAGGATATCTCTTGGAGTATTTTATATATATTATTAAATATATATATATATGCTAGTATTATATTATAAATAACAATATAAATTTAAATAATATAATATATTCATTTGTTATATAATATAATAATATAATATATCAATAAATATTGTATGTAATATAAATTTAAATAATATGTATTATATAAAATATATATTTACTTAAAAAGTAAACTATTGGGGTTTAAGAGATTGTTTGCCACCAAGATATTTGCAATCAAAATATTGGAAGGCAAACAAAATAAAAAAATTCACCTTCTACAAGGAAATTAAATTTATTTTGACCTAACAATGTACAGAGTCTGACGACTACTGTAGGAATGCACGGGCCCTCTGCTGGATGCAGCATGCCATGGGCATGGATTCCTCCATCCCTTTTGTACGCTGGATAGCCAGTGTTGCATGCCATGGGCATGGCTTCTTATATGCCTTTAATTGGACCACTATCCTTGAATGTTGTAGGTGATTGTGGGTTTTTGTTGTGTTGTAAGGACTTTTGGGATAAACAACGTTTTCAAGGAAATATGTTTTTTTGGAGAATGTGTTTTAGCACGTGGAGTATTTGTAGGGTATCTAATGATGAAGAACCTATGTAATATTTTCACTTTCCATCAATGTTTTTTCTATGGTAATGCTTACGACTCTGAGCAACGTGGAGTTCAATTTAATGTTATGAAGTATTAAGAGGTTTTTTTTTAATTTTAAAAATATTTTATATTTATTTGAAGAATTTTACTTTTGAAAAACATAATTAATTAATTAATTAATTCAATAATATAGATTTATTTAAAATAAATATGTTAATATATTTTTTAAATATAAATATGTAAATATGTAAGTATTATATTTTAAAATATAAATTAAATTATTAATATACACATTTATTATTATCTATAAGAGTCGTACATAATTATTAAATTTAATTAAATATTATAACCTTGTAATACGTGTAAGATATAAATTTATCTATGTACTTGAAATACTAATATAAATCAATATAAGTATTTAGTTATATCTAATATATTTAATATAATATATATGTATGTTAAATAAGAGTATAACTCAATAAAAGTATTTAATTATGTTACAAAACATTTTTTGTAATTATGTAATAGATATGATATCATACATATATATAGTTTTAGTTAGTATCTTGTGGGCATTCTAGATGCACTAGAGGCATTTGAATTTTAAACAGTACAATTTCAATGTATACCATAACATGGAAGGAAAGTTTGATAGGCATGTTGAAAAGACTAGGCCCAAACTCTTGAAAAGAATTTAGGAATTGAGATATATCAAGTTCAAGGAGTTTGGGGGGACAAGAAAGTAATGACATGAAAGATGTGAGAGAAAGGTTGACAATAGAACCTTGAAATAGCCTTGAAATTCCAAAAAAATAGTATCAAGGATGCAAAACTCTATAATTTTAAAAAGGAACAAGGGAAAGAGTGTACTTTCAAGGAAAGGCATACAAGGAATGACAAAAATGATAGGGATGTTGAGATTCAAAACTCAAAAAATCAATACTTAGACAAAGGAATTTAGTAGGTTGTTGGGATTGGTAGGGAAAATATGAACAACCCAAAAGTTTGAAAGGATAAAAGACACAAAAGTTAAAGGAAAACATAAAAAACAACCCAAAGTTAGAATTTCTATAGATCATCACATCTTTGACACCAGGGGGACCCATTTAGGATGTCCCAAATTAATGACAATAATGGGTCCAATAATGATAAGGAATTTCCATTAAGGCATAAAATGATAACACTACCATATCAATACAAAGAAAAGGCTTTTGGGATGTTAGGATTGAATTTTCAGATAAGTCTTAACATGCTATTGGGTTAAGGAATGACCAAATGTCTGACTCTAATAGCTTATATAGACCACTTGATAGAGTTTTGGGATTTTGGAGTTGATGGAAAAAAAAGATACAAGTGATTAAAGGCAAGGCCAAAAGTCTCACTTTGAAAGATTTAGTAACCTTTTGGAGTACAATGTATTGGAGATTGGGAAGCAAAGATGAAGGAGAACAAGTACCAAAGGATGAGATGGATGAGGAAGTTTGAAATTTTTACAAATACAAAGGACTTAGACATTTTATTAGACTTTTAGACTTCAAGGCTTAAGAATGTCATATAAATTGTAGCACAGATGGGAAATTTTGAAACTCTAGAAGGAAACAATAGGAAAAGTGGAATTTCAAGGAAAGGTGTGCTTGGGATGACAAGTATGATAAGGATGTCAAGATTCAAAACTTCAAAACTCCAACAACTAACACTTAGACTAAGGAATCAAGTAAGTTGTTGGCATTGGTAGGTAAATTATGAATAACCTCGAAAGTTTGAAAAGGTAAAAGACAGAAAAAACAAGTGAAAACACACAAAAACCCAAAGTTAGAATTCTTATGGATTGTTGCATATTTTCAAACTTAGGGGGCCCTTTTAGGATGTCCCAAATAAATTATAATAATGGGTCCAATAATAAGGAATGACCAATAAGGCATAAAATGATAAAAATGTCATATCAATATAAAGGAGGTTCAATTGCATAAAGACATGAAGATGCTTCATATTGTGGAAAATTTAGATGATACAAAGAACAAGGCATGTACATAGGTCCAATGAACCCAATATTTATTTTGGATATATTGTGATGATAACTTTGGAAATCAAGATGATTGTTATTTTCTTCAATAATCTCAATGTCTTGAGAATGTTGATATATCCAAAACATGCATTTTGTTGATGTGTGTTCAAAAGAAGGAAATGGTGCAAGAGTTATTCTACTACCACTTGATGCAATAAATTATAAGTTCAATTTTAAATTAAACATTGAGTGCACTAATATGGGTAAAAGCACAAACCTGTGTCACACTTTATAAAGGAATCAGCCAACAACAAAAAAAAGTTTAACTTCGACCACATAAAAGTGGTCTTTATGTTTTGAATTTCAAAATGGTGTAAACTAATGAAATGTAAAACTTTTGATGTAGTGTATTCATGTAATTTTTAAAATTAAAAAAAATGTTTTCATTATGTTTTTATCATTTTAAGGACAAATTTTGGAATGTTGAAAATTTCATAAAAAGAGTAACTTCACGAGCTGTCAAGAAACAAATTGAAAAAAAAATCGTTTCTCCCTACTTTTATTTTCTCCAAATAGGTGACTTCAATATCTTGTGCATGGAAAAAAAATATCACATTTTGATGTATATTTTTCTTGTAATAACATTTTAAAGTCAGACATGTCATAATTTGACAGTTTTCATGGGCCGTCAATTATTTTCAATTTTTATATTATTTTCAATAAAAAAAAATACCCTTTTGAAGAAGACTCTCTCCTCTTGTGCCCCATATAAGATTTAATTTTTTTTAATAAGTTCTACTATCTATTTTTTAAATTTCTAATCAGCCTCTGTTTTATTTTTAAAACCTACTAGCATTATTTTAAAAATTGAAGACATTAAAACTAATCAAAATATTATAAAAATTATATATTTGGATTCTCCACTCTGAGCTCTACAAAAGGGTATTTTTACTTTTTACAGAAAGATCATTTTGACTAGAGAAATACTCTGCCAAAGTTGAATGTTTTAGAAAATTCTAAAAAATGATGAGTTGGGTGCCATGTAGGATGCCAACTATACATTCTCGGCTGAAAGGGTTTCGACCTAGTATGTTTCAACCGACCATACTTAGCTGAAAATATATTGATGTTTCCAAGCCATAAATAATAGATGTGCTCACTTTTTCCATTTTTTTGGCCAGTCATATTCAGCCAAGTAACTTTCGTTTGAAACCTCTTCGGCCGAAAATGTACCTTGCACCTCGGCGCCACATGGTTTCGACCTAAAGCTACTTGGCCTAATATCTTTCAGCCAAAAATAGTTTGCTCAGAACCATTTATTTGGCCAAAAGTGTGACACACTATTGTGCTTTTACTGTATTGTGCAAAAATAGAATCATTAGTACTTGTCTTATGGATTCCAAATATAGGATACTTACTTGAAAGTTCACGATGGCTCAAAAATTATGGTATTTTAGGTAAGTGGGGATACATTTCTAAATAAAATATATTAAGGATCTATAGGAATATTGTGTCGAATACTATTAAAATAATTCATTATTTTAACATCAATTGGGTAGAAAGAGAAGGTATTGTAATATTTGATGAAGATTCACTTGTTAATTTTTGCTTGAAATTTGAGAATTACATGACATCTCCCCACTTTAAGTATAATATTAAAATTATCACTATTCCTATGATTCCTAACAACTATAGCTAGAAATTATTTGATGATGATGAATAAACTCATGGGATATGTGTAGGATCACCATGGAAAAAACAAGCCCTCAAGTGGTGATAAAATTTTAAAAAATCAGAGTTAGGCAACTTGACGTAAAAATTTGAATAAGTTATCTATATTATTTCAAAAATATGTAAGAATAAAATCTATAGAAAATTGAATGAAGTTTCTAAACTACTAGGTTTATTTTAAAAAAAAATCTATTTGGTGAAATTTTGAAATTTCAATGCAGTAGCACTTCAATTTTGAAAAAAAAGAAGTAGGTGTCTGTCTGATGACCCTAACCACAATAAAATGATAATATTTTTTTATAAGATTTTAGATATAAGTAGAGGACTCATGTATTGATGTGATGCATATTTTTTTGTAATTTGTTTCCAAGTAAATAATTAATTATGATTTTTTTATTACAAATTTTAAAAAATATAAAAACTCGTATGTCTGACTACCTTAACTTAGTCAAAAATTCATGAAATTTAATTATTATTATTTTAATCCTATAGTATGCAAAGCATAGAATGTGATGCATGTTTTGGATTCAAAAACTATGATATTTTTTGAAAATTATAGATGTTTTTCAATCAGGACTTTAGTCATAATTCAAATAGAAAATGAATAATAATTATTTATTAAATTCAAAGTAAAGCATAATTTATATTGGTGGAAAGTTGAGAATCTCCTTTAAAAGCCATTTTCATTTCATCAATTTTGGGTAAGAAAAAAGTCGTCAGCCACATACCCTACACATACCCATCATATTGCCACTTTTTGGCCCATCATGATCCTGCACATACCCCATGGGTTCTTGAATTGTATCCATCACTTTGAAAATTGGTTCACTGATTAGAAGCCCCTAGTGGAAGAAATAAAAAAAGAGACTCTCTTTTGAAATAAGTTCATATAGATCAAAATAAATGTTATTCCAAGATGTATTATAGGTTTAGAGTGGATGTTTAATAACTTTAATTATTACAAAATTATGACTAGGCATGCTAATAAGGAAGATGTTGATGGTGTGAACTTAGAAACTAAAGTGGCTCTAGGCATGATCTACCTTAGAAAATTGATTAATCTAGTAGAAAGACATATGCTAGTTGTATTTTTATAAATATATATGAAATTATTTTCTTTGTCATAGCATGAGTTAAAGGCATACAAAGAGGATTTATTCAACCATATTATTCCTTTGGATCCTGGTACAAAGTTTTTCAAGTAGAAGCAAAGACCCGTCAACTCCACAATTGTCTCTCAAATGCAAAATTAACTAATGAAACTAAAGGAAAAAGGAATTATCAATCCAATTAGACATTACTAGTGGGTTTCTAACCTTATCCTAGTGTGGAGAAAGAATAAGGACAAGGAATTTTTTGGATTTTATAAACCTAAAGATTAAGTCCCTCATGGATAAATATCCTCTACCTAGTATGGACCATTTAATAAGAAGGTAAATGGGTTCAAACTAATGTCAATCATGGATGAATTCTTAGGATACAATCAAGTCATGGTCAAGGAGATTGAGAAACCAAGAAAAATTACAACACGATGGGGCATATTTATCAATATCAAGATGTCATTTGGGCTAAAAAATACATAACACACACTTTTCAAAGGGCAATGGATTTTTCCTTACTAATCTCATCAATGAAATCATGGTGGTCTACCAAGACTATTTAACTGTATAACTCCAAGGATAGAAATAATCACTACAAACACTTAGATTTGATCTTTCAAAGTTGATTGAAGTATGGGATTTTCTTAAATCCTAAGAAGTATATATTCAGAGTATGGGAAGGATTCTTGGAAATATTATGTCCAAGGAGTGGATGAGGATTCATATAAGGTGACTCAAATAAATTAACCTCATCTCTCAACCTAAGACAACCAAAGAAATTTGATCATTTTTTTGGTAGATCAATTTTGTTAGAAAATTTGTTCCTAATTTTGAAAAATTAAAGGCCATTTCCAAGGTGTTAAAAAGGTACAATCAAATATTTAGGACAAGGAATCATCTAATTCCTTCATGCATGTTAAAGATTCACTTAAGAAGGAACTAATGCTATTGATTCCTAATTATTCAAAGACTTTTCATTTGTTTTCTTTTACATCATATTGTACACTATCATTATTATTTTATTACAAAATAATAATGATAGTTATGGACAAGCAATATCTTTCTTCAAAAAATAATTGAGAGATTCTTAATTGAATTTATCCATCATGAAGAAAGACACCTATTCTCTTGTTAAGGTGGTAAGTAACTTTAATATTATCTTGTAGGGACCAAAATCACTAGCTATGTGTCAAATATTATTATGATATTTTTGTCAAATATGAGGAATTGGGAAAAAGGTTTAAATAAATTAATAAAATATATGAATATGAGTTGGAGGTGAATACTATCGAGATAGTAAAAGGTCAAGGCCTATCCAAATGAGTGGTTGATACTAATTTGGATGTAGATGAAGTGCATCATGGACTCTAAATGAACACTTCCTCCCTGTCATTTTAAGGATTACCTATGGTATAAGGATATTATTTTCTATTTAGAAAATGTGATCTATCCTACAAGGAAGGATGATCAAAAAAATAATATTAAAGTAGCATGTCAAATATATGTACTACTTCAAGGCTAGTTGATGTGGAGAAACCTTGATGGTGTACTCCTCAAATGCTTATATAGGGACCAATATACAAAAATTATTAAGAAGCGTCGACAAGTATTATGGTGGGAATTTCATGTCAAATACTAATGGTCATAAGGTCATGAGAGTAGGATATTGCTGTTGTAAGGAAGCTAAGGTTGCAGAAAAACTTCGTACACTAATCTTGAGAGGAGGATAATGAAAAACTTTATAGATCTTTTCAATAGTTACAAAAACTTAAACATAAATAGACATAAATATCATGCATACCAAAACGCAGTTATTTATGTGGGGAAAACTATTTCAGGGGAGAAATAACACACTCCAAAAGTCGCCCAATACATTATTTAGAAATTGTGATATATTTTGGGACCCTAAATGCTTCTCTTACACTTCTAGGGTTTTCACATAAAAGGAGAGAGATATAGGTCCAAAATGCTTATGCAACACTCAAATTAGGACGTGTGTGATGTGATATGATGAAAATGAACTTAACTAAATGCAATTGATTGATTGAGTTGAACTAAAATGAATGAAAAATTGCAATTTAAGCTATGTTTGAAAACACATTATGATATGCAAATAACTATGAAAATGAAGAAATAATGCAAAACAAAAAGAAATGGATGAAATATAATTTATCTAGAATGTATTGAATACTGATGAATTTTACTAGTTTTTCACAGTGAGACTCATTCGCCTAGGGTGGAGAATCAGTCCTCCTATTGGTGAAAAAGTGTCGAGAACTAATTTTTGACAGTTGGAATCAGGGATCTGTCAAAATACTTATTTTTAGGCCTCAAGTGGGACTCATTCACCAAGGGTGGAAAATCAGTCCACTCTTAGATTTTTGGAAAATCAGACAGCAAATCTGCAACACTAGATTTGGGAATGTCTAAATGTCGAGTTTCCAGAGTCAGTTCTATAGGAAACGGACAAAAAACACTCAAAATGCTTGAAATAATGATATGTTAACTTGATTTCCACTTTTCAACTCCTTTAAACCTGTCAAATTTGCAAAACAAAGGCTGCAAATACACATGCAAAGGGGAAAAATGTTAGAGGGTTAGCAAATAGGGGTTTTCCTTGGTCAAACCCCACTTTGGTAATCAAACCCAATATAAATAAATGAAATGCATAGGAAATGTAAACTAACAACATGAAAATGCTATTAACTCACCAAATCCTTGGTCTTGTAATTCTGAAGTAAATTCAATGGCTACTCCAAATTGCTTCAATTGATGATGTAGAATGCTTGAATGAATTGATTGTAGGAGAATATGGTAGGATTGCTTGAATGACTTAGGAGACGTAAGATGAGATGAAAAACACTTATTTATACAATTCTTGTGCCTTACAATCCGTTCATACCTCATCACAGGCTAACATCGAGTAATTTTGAATAAAATCCTGAAAGGAAATTTGAAATATTTTGAATTTGGGGCCAAGGGGGACTCATTTTCCACCCATGGCCAATGGGTCCCACCTAGGACCTAAAAACAAGTGTCAGAAATAATGTTGTATTTAATGTTATTTGTTGGGATAATATGCAAAATTACACTTAATTAATCATATAAGGGCATAAAAAGACAAAATAAAGCATGTGAAAGGTGCAAATAAGGAGATTGTGCCTATAAAAGCATGAAAGCTTGTTACAAGACTTTACAACACTTCATAATAGGGCTTGTTGATTTGTAAAAATGTGACTTTTAGGTAAATTGTATTAAATAAAGTGTAGAAGAATGTGGAAATGTCTTACAACACTTCACAACACCTTCACAAGACATCGTTCTTTGAGTTTAAGTACCTAAATAAGCATGTTCAAGCCATTCCACAACATAAAATCAAAGCAACATAGTCTCAACACCATGAAACAAGACCTAAAAGGCCATGAAAATGTTAAGAGGCCATTTTTCTATAGCACAGAAACCATGA
>VDFB02392447.1:0-14412 GCA_007258455.2 Sequoia sempervirens
ACAAATAAAATTTAAAAACCATTTAATAAATTTGATATAATCTTATGAGAAAATTCAAATACTTGCGTACTCTCCTCATTTGACTTCCTCATGCATCAGACTTCTCATATGCTTTTACAAGCTCTTTCCATACTTTCACACTTACAACAATTGGCCTTTTTTTATCCTTAGCTCAGGAGAGAGTTTTTTTATCTTCTTTTTTTGGTTGCACCAAAATCTCTTGCAATTTTGAGACATTTGTAGCTTTATCTTCTTTACAAACCAACCTATGCCAAATTCATTCTCCATGTCATGGATAACTACTTTTTGTAGGTGCATGGGTATCTTTGAGAATGGAAAATGTAGATAGTCTTCGAACCATTGAAGGCATGATTCCTTCAACCTATTCACAAACGTTTTTCGTGCATCTGTCATTCAGATTTCCCCTGAAACCACATCGTATTATATCTTTGTATTGTAGCTACCAATGCAAGATGCAAAACATGGTGTGGTGCAAGAAGTCTGTGTCCCAGGAGTATCTAGGACATTGGAAGTCTCTGGTCCCTATTCCACATTCCTAGAGTTTATTGTTATTGATTTCCTCCTAGATCTTTTTCTCAATCTAGGACTGCTTGGGGAATCAATTGATTCCCTTTGACACGGTTGATTTGGTTGCAATGTTTGAGGGGCTTCATTAGATCATTTTTCTATGTATCTAGCAAGCATTGTCAAGTCCACAACATCCAATTTTTTCACTGCCTCTACTAATATGGAAGCCAATGCCTGCTTTATCTTTGTGAGTCTAAAATTGTCCCTATATATGCTTATACCATAAAAGAATAAGGCTGCTTTTTTAAATTTAAAAATAAAAAATAAAAAATAAAAATGAAAGAAACAATGGAAACATTTACAAATCTATAAATTGACAATGAATTACCTCATTGTGGCTAGAGTCTGCTCCCTTTGCTCTCTTCCCTCTATTGCTTGATATTTTGAGGCGACCTAGGGAAAATTATTTTCGTCCAGTCTGTGGAGGCAAATGAAGTACACATTGTCAGGTATGAAAGTTTTCATCTAGTTTATGGTATGAAAGTTTTGTTTTGTGGTATGAAAGCAAGCCACCAATCAAAGAAATTAAATGAAATTGGTGATTTAAAAGAAACAGGTGATTAATGAGCAAGCTTTACCTTGAATGGCTCTCTTTTTGGATTGAAATGCCTATGAATCAATTGTTGCCTTGGGAGGGAATCTATAGTTTAATGGGAAAATGTAACAACCCTAAAGGGCCAAAAAATGATCAAACCCTATTAAAACAAATTTCTAGGGAAAACATATTTCAAAGGATATAAATATATGCAAAATGAAACAAATGTATTGTAAAAAAATCAACGCTTGCACACTTGTATAGAATGGTAATCTTTGGGGGATAAAAAGGGCACAAAGTGTGGTTTTATTGAGAGTTAACATAGATAGGTCCCATGCTCGAGTCACATCTATTGATTAGAAAGAAAATGAATGTGCATGCACAATCAATTCGAAACCATGAGCTCATTATTTTGTAAAAGAATAAGTGAAAATTAGTAATAGCTAATTTAAGCCTGAAGGTCTCACAAATTTGAGGAAATGATCTATTATTCAGCTGTCATATCAAAAGCCTTATCTCCTCGTATTGTCTTGACCAATCTCTATTCCCACAGGACCTGGCTACAGTGGGGTGGATGCAGTTTAACGACTTGTCTCGAAAGCACTTGACTACTTTTTTAGGAAGGAAGCGAGAAAGTTGTCTTCAAAGAAAAGTATGGAAGGAAGGTCTGAGAAATTGAACCAAAATCCAAACGCTTGGGATGGGAATGATAAGTGAACTAGGGCATTGGGGTTTTAAAAATGCATTCACTGCTCTCAGATGCTAAGGAAATAATGCAACGTCTACAATTTTACCCTCCTCCTTTGCAACCACATGAGACTTGAACAATTCACTTGTAAACAAAGCAATATTCACAACCCTTTCTTCACAATCCTCTCCATTTAATCCAAACAAAAATATTTGTGGGAATGAAAAAATAAATTGTAACCTTACCTATGGTGTCACAAACTAAATCGAATTTTTGATCTACTTGCTTATAGCCCTCCTTCACGTTGTTTTCCCCTTTTTTCTCCTCTCTTCCTTCACATGACATTTTTCTCTTGTCATCTCTTCCTTGACATGGGAAGTTTTTAATTTTTTTTTTTGATTCATTAGTCAGCGCTATAGTCGGCGTAGTTAACACTGACTTTAGCACTGAATTTTAACCCTAAATGTGATCTATTTGGGGTTCCAAAGGTGGCACAAAGTGTGCCTAATTTAGTGCCTAGCAGTGCAAAATGATGTATTTTTCTTGGAAGTTGATAAATAAATTGATCCTAAATTGACTTCATCTTCATATGTTCCAAGGGAGCAATCATGGTTCCCTATTTTATCTATTCATTATCCCATGCCAATTTTGTGGGTGCAAAACTAATATAGGTTAGATTTGTGAACTCAGAAATGACCCCTAAACTTTTAAATTTAAATTTAAATGGGCCCATGTTCACCCTATACAACTAGATGAGTAATCTAAAGTGTGAAATATTTTAAATTGCATGTTACAGATTTGTATAAAAGGACAAACCCTAATTCATTACTATCATCTTAGATATAGGGCTTATTGGGGAATTATGAAAAATCATCTATAAGAACTAAATCATTATCATGTGACATTGACCTTGCATCAACATCCTGTGTATTGAATGCTTCCTAGAGAGATTTGAGCTCTAGTTATCAAGATTTCGCGTGTAAACTTTTTGTGAAGAGAAAAATGTTGCAATGTCCTATTTTGTTTTTCATAGTGTGTCTTAATGAAAAGCGAGTGTATTAAAAGGATAATTTCAAGAATATTCTCTTGGTGCATAGTTGTTATGTGACTATTGTCATTGTTGTGCATTACAGGATCCAAAGGAGGCCATGGAGAGAGGACGTGGATGACGTAGATCTACTAAATCGCAGAGAGGAAAGTGGGTGGAAATAGATATGACAATGGAATCTGTAGATACAATAGAGGTAAGCAGAGAAAGCAACCTCAACCAAAGGAGGAAGGTGTTTATGAATTCACAAATGCTACAACATAGAGGAGATAAAGTCATTTTTTTGTCCATGAGGTCTCTGAGGTCAAACTTATTGGTTGAAAATGCATAGGAATGGTTATTAAATGTGATTATATGATCAAAGGAAAAGTTTGAAAATTAGGATGGCCAAAACATGATATCAGTATTTCAAATATGTGACTAAAGTGAGATTTGTGTTGGATAGCATATTTGTTGAAATGATATAATTGGTGCACTAAACATTATTTACTATGTTGTGTATTATAGGGGTGAGACGAGGCCATGGCAATAGATCATGCCATATCAAATGAGGACACAATAGATGAAGTGGGACATCAGGTACTCAAATTTTGACTTAACTTAGGAAAAAATGATCTGATGGCATTGTGTGATATGTACATTTTTTTCACAGTATTATTGAAATTTATAATGTATTATCTGATCTTGAAATCAATTAATGCATGTTGTTGATTATTTTAGATGGAGATTGGAGCAAATGCAGAGCCTGAGCGTTCAACTAGCAAAAGAAGAAGATATGTACACAGACGTGGACCTAAAACTATTAAATCACGTAGAGGAAAGTGGGTGGAAGAGGATATGATAATGGATCCTGTAGACACAAGAAATGATTACACTAAACAAGAGGTTGGTCAGGACTATAGTACATGGGATGAATACTTTGAGAAAATTGTTGTTTGTGAAAGTTTTGTATGTCATGGAAAGAAACAATTCAAATGAGAAATTGCACAAATACATTACATATATGATGAGCTTCCAGTTAGTAGTATGCCTCCTACAATCCATTCAAATCCAATAGTAATTGTGGTAAGTAATTTTCCAATTTGATATAAATAACATGTATACTTCGTTTAAGCATTATTTTATATTATTTAAATAACTAATTTTTCTCTTAATGGATACTTACAAGATAAAGTTCTTGGTTTAAAGTTTCCTAGATCACTAACTTCCATCTTGGAGGGAAATGATCATTTATCAGATGATACATCTAACAAAAATATGTGCCAATATACCAGCTCAGAAGATGAGGAATTGATGAAAATAAGTAACATAATAAGAATCAGTTTAAAGATGCATAATTTGATTAAAGATAGGGGGAAGGTGGACTACATATCCTATGAGAATGAATGTGATGGAGATGATGACTTGCCCCTGAGTTTGAGATCAATTTACAAAGATACATTTGATCGTTGACTATAGTATGCTTGGCCTAGTGATCAACAACTACTTAGAGTGTATGAGGTGTTTCAATTTTGAGGATACAACTACATGATACGACCCTCCAATATTCATGGATCGAACCTAGGCCTCTTTATTGTCCAAAATATACATGTGGGATCTAAACGTAGAAGCAATTCAAAACAAACCACTAGGAGATTAATGTCATATTATGGTCCATCATATTACAGTGGTGAATGGAGAAGGATAGCAGAATATAAGCCTAGCATGTCAACATATGGTCTACATTTGAATATGTATACACATCGTCTCCAATTGGAAAGTGGAAAATAAATGAATAGAGGTCATCTTATGTATATATATGGACGTGCATACACACAAAAAAATATTGCAAGATTTATAAATAGTAGTAAGGGAAGGGACCCTACTGTAAGACCGAATTGTCAATTTGTTGAGGTTATAAATGATAAAGATGGAGATATGGAAAGAGAGGTTGATAGATTATTAATAGTTTAGGAAATACAATATGGACCTTACCATTGAGGGGATGAGTTATTGATTGAAGAATTACCCTTTGCTGGAAAGTACGCTCCTACATTGAAGAGACAAAGGTCTCCCTAAGGATATTTCTTAAGGCGAGAAAACCAAAAGAATAATAAATGGTATTGGTGATGTTTATAAACTATGTTGTCAAAATTGTGTTTTATTTAAATTATTGTATAAAAAGGTAGTCTATAAAATAATGTTCCATTATTCAATTGATGTATATATGTTCATACAATTTATATTTATATTTTTTAAGCCATATTTGATTATATTTCTTTGAAATTGATACATTTATGATTTATCCAATTGTTGGAAAACATTAAATAATCCTTGCATTTGTTGATAGGTAGAAGATGTTGGGTGAGCCACACTAATACCCATGATCAACTAGGTTGTCAAGATTTGGTGGGCCGGGATGATCCAAAGGCCATCCCACGCTTTAAAAATAATACCAAAGATTGAAAAAGAGCAAGATTGAAGGAATACTACCCGACTGAAAGAGATTTGAGGAGTGATGAGATCCACATACACTGATGACATGCCACCTAGCCTTAATAATGATGATCATGATAGTGAAAATGAAGTGCATGAAGAAGGATTGAATGAAATGCTTATAGGTTTCTTTGGGGATGGAAACAATGATGACAATAATGATCATATGGTTGACAATAATGATGATATCAGGGGTAATTACCACCAATGTAATGTTGATGATAACAACCTGAAAGACTCCATCAAGCAGAAGCATTAGAGAACTTACTTGTGTGTTCAAGCTAGATCACTTGATGGAACCTCAAAAAATGCACATTAATATTATTAAGAAATCAAGTCACTATTTGGTTGAAGTTAGACAAAGTTCACTACCCTACTGAGGTGAGGTTGAGAATCTGTGTGAAACTTTGTGCATTGTTGTCAATTGGTGTATGATTAAGTAAACTTTGTTAAAGTAACTTAGTTTATATTTCTTTTAAAGAGTTTAAAACCATATATTGTATATATGAAATAGTCCTAGTATAAGATTGACATATCAAAACGCTTCATTTCAAAATACATAAGTCAAACGTTTCAATTGATTTAATATCTGGCAATCTTATAGGGCACTAAAAACTAAAATATTCCCTGAGGAGAATGTGTTTCCATCAACTTGCAGAGAGGCATGTCTGTTGTCGATTGAGTTGAGGATTGAATATAATAAAATTCATTCATGTAAAAATGATTGCATTTTATACATAGATGAATATCAAAACAAGGTAGAATTCCCTGTATACAAAGAGAAGAGATATCGTATAGATGTACAAGGTCCTATAGTTCCAAAGAAGGTTTTATGTCACATGCCAATTATACCCTGAAGCACTTCAGCAGTGTTTTAGTTGCCAAAGTCCGCTGCACAATTGATGAGATGGGAATTACTGTAAAGGAAGGCAGCATAAGAATATTATGACATATCCGTCCTCTTCATCAAAATACAGGTCCTTCATGTTGTATGGTGTGCTATGTTGGACTATTCATGATTTCCTAGGACTTGGTGTTTGTTTTGGTAAGATAAAATATTTACGTATTTACACTCATAATTTATTTTCATCCCAACTTTCATACTTAGTTTTATTCTATTTATTTGATGTTATTAACATTACTTATTGTGGGGCTTCGGGGATATTTGCATGTCCAAGATGTCAAGAACAAATTTCGGAATATTCTAAATATACATAAATTTATTTATGCAGCAATGAGGAGTTTTTTTTCTACCCTTTAGATGCGAGAAGTTTAGAAATCGCTTTGAAGAATCAATTTGATAAGAAGTTAAAGAAATAGGGGCCCTCCATGATTATGGGTCACAGGTACGATTGGCTTAAGTATAGAAGATGCTGAAGATTAGCTTGGGAGGATTTTTTGATGAGGGGTGATTCAATTGAAGGAGCAAAACAAAGATTTCCTTAGTTAATATGCCACTTAAGAATGAAAGTCCATATTTTATGAGCTCCCGCTAGCGGGAAGGATGTAGTAATTATCTCACTTGTTAGATCCTATGCACTATATTTAAAATTTCGAGGGTTCTATAATTTTACGACATATTAGGAAAAACTTGGAAATGTGAGGGATATATTTGCTCTTTTGCATACGAGAATTGATAGAAAACATTTGTGGCCAAATAAGGAAAATGAAACATATCGCGAAGCTCCATGAGTTTTGCTAAAAAAAGAGCTAGACCAACTAAAAATGTCATCCATTCAATGCAAAGGCACCTACTAGCTATGAATTCATCCTTAGAATAAATCTTTTACAATTGATGAGGGCATATCAACGAGTTTAAAACACATGATTTTCATAATTTTATTAAGGTATTATATATCATCATTTAACATTTACTGGTAACATTGATTAAGTACTAAATATATTTTGATATTTTATTGTGTGAGAAAAAATTACTAATGACCTTTTCATAAATGTGATTGATAGTATATCATGCCATTGGCAATTAGGGGGGATTCATGTCTTACAGTTGACTTAAGGAATGCCATAAGTCAATTGTCAACATTTACAAGGTATGTGGTTATGTGAAATGTTCATGTGTGAGAGACATAGAGATATTATATTGCATTTTAATTTTTGACTAAAGGTTCATACTAATTTACTATTCTTATATTAGGTGGGTGACCTCCAAGGAGATCCACGAATGTGAAGTGCCAAAATGGAACAAGGAAATTGCATAAATTGTATGTGTATTTGAGAAGGAGCTCCCTACAAGTTCCATGGACCTACAAGTCCATTTAATTATACACCTAGTTGATGACATTGAATTGGTGGGTGTTGTATCAATGAGGTGGATGTTTTTCTTTAAGAGGTATATGAAAAATCTAAAAAGATATGTCTGACAAAAGGCACATCCAGAGGGTTGCATCGATTAAGGGTATGTATTGAATGAAGCATTTTTCTTCTTGTGTGAATTCCTTGGTAAGGATTTTGAAGATGGGTCATGCTTCTGGGATGAAGATGGAGCATCATATATTATTGATGGAGAAAAACCACAATCTAATGTTGTTCAAGTAGAAATTAGTAAGTAAATTCATGATCAATGTGGTTGTTTTTCTTTCAATCATTAATTTACTCTGTAATTTATTTCTCAAATTAACAGCATGACATTTGGAGTTTGAAATAAACATTTTGACATGCCAATAGGTGTATCTGAAAGTGCTACTTACGACCAGGTTAAATTTCATACCACATGGGCTTTTATGAACAAATGGATTGATCTGTATGATAAAAAGAGAGAAGAAGTGTTAGAAGAAAAGAGACAGTTTAAGAGATCAAACCCAAGGAATACTCCACTTCCCACTGATCTACTTGGGGAATGGGGCAAAGATTGTACACTAGAATGGGTTACTGAACAAATTCAAAATCAAATAGAAGATGTAGGTATAGATTCAAACATAACAGAAGATGAAATCCACATGTCTAGAGGATGTGAAAGATAGGTACAGTTGGAATTTTATAAAATGTTGTTTCCTTATAGTTTTGACAGTGTTAACTATTTTAATAGTCGTCATTATATTTTTTTTCACTGAAATAAATGGTATTTCACAGGCGAGGAAATATCTAGCAATGTGGGCATATGGTCAACATTATAGTGTAGAAATTATAGATGTAAAGAGATGATACTTCAATTGTGGCATCATGGTTGACTTCAAGAAATCGATGAAATCAAGCTCAGATAAGAATATAATTGAAGGGAATCTACAATATGTTGGGAAAATACAAAGAGTATTGAGGTTGGATTACCACACTTTTGTTTGTACATTTTTGAGGGTGGCCAAAGATGGTATGAAGCATTTGGGGGACAGAGACATGATACCCACATGAGTGGATTCCCGATTTCTACTTATAGATTCCTCATGCTTCCTACGAGGATAAGGGGCCTATGTTCTACCAGAATTTCATTGGCCAGGCAGGTATTTCTTTTAACTCAAACAAGAAGCGGTAGTGATCATTAATCTATTAATTCATAGTTTATTGTGAATATATACATGTGTTTATTAATCAATAAAATTGTTATAACATACGTCTAATATATGTATGTCATTCTTGTGCAGGTATTTTTCTATGAAGATATTTTGGACCTAAAATGGATATTTTTCATACATTATGATCCAAGATTAAGGCATGTATTTGATGAAATATTAGTGGATACTGAGCAAAACAATGATGGCCAACAAAATGAGAGAGAGGGATTAGAGAACATCGAATAAATTGATGGTATAGAAGAAATTGACATCTATGATGATGTTGAAGATGGTTATGTTCAGGCACAAGAAGACAACAATCTAGAGTTAGATGATGTTATGAAAGAAAACAATATAGATGGTATAGAAAATGATGATCCAAATACATCTGGTAACAATATAGATGTTCTACAGTCAAATTTCAATGATGATGAAGATGATGCAGGTCAAGATGAGGATGATAATATTAAATACTTGAAAGAACATATGAAATTGACAATGATACATTGGATGACATTGTAGCAGACAATAATGTTAATGACCAAGACTTCTAAATTTTCAGAATTATTTGCAATCCATGTTTTAAAATGGATGATTCTTATGGCCTAAACTTTGAAATGCTTCAATAATATTAATTCAAGTGTTAAACTATAGAACCACCACTCTCCATTTTGATGGTATATAACTTGTTTATTAGAAATATTTTATTAACTATAGATTTAGCTCGATATGTATCTCCCAATTTCTTTAAAATAAGTGTTATAATGGCCTCTTCATGTACATTCAACAATATTGAATTAGCCAAATAGAGTCTAATGAGACTCTTATCTTTTTTTTCATTTTTTCTGCCTTATTATGACATTCCAATATGTTTTTATCTAGCTACTATAACCCATATGTCTCTATCCACAATAATATACTCCATCTTAAGCTTCTAAAGCTTAAATTTTGTGCCTAATAACTTCTCCATTTCTACCCTAGATGTGATTGTCATCTCTTCCTATAATAAGATCAAACCCTTCTATGAAATATCACATTTAAATGAATATTAGTAAACAAAATTCTCTACCTAAAACCTATAATTTAAGTTGATAAGAATATTACCAAATGAAAGAAAGTAGGGTACAAAAAAATTCTTCATAAACTAATCTTAGCGGAGATTATTGTGAAAATTTTAATATATTTACATTTACAAAAAGGAGAAATACATATAAACCATAAATAAAAACATAACACAACACAAGTGTACATGGTAAAAACCCTTTTAGGAGAAAAAATCACACTCAAAAGAGCCCAATTTACTATTCAATAGTCTAAACATATTTATAATAAACTTGAAGGGAAATTTGTTTATAGGAGCATCACCAACCAAAGATTTAGAGTGATTCTAGTAGCATATCATTACCTAGAAACTAATTTATTTAAAATTAAATCTCAAGCATCATATAAATATAAGTAGTGATTACAAAACCATGATCTAAAACCACCAAAAAAAGTGGCACCCAAAAACCTAGTTAGAAAATAAACACCCAAATCCCAAGATGAGCTCATTGGATAAAAATGACATATTAATTCCACATGTCATAATTGCATCATAAAATAATCATCGAATTAGGAATTCCATTATGGATTCATGACACATTCACCATTCTTTTGGGTCTATATGTGATAATGGGTCTAATAATTTTATGATGAAGTATGTAGAAAAAAATATACATGGTCATAAAATAACCTCTTTAAAAGGATTTTAACCCTAGGAAGGGACCAATTAAAGTAAACTATTTGAAATAATCCACACATAATAGTAAATGTGTTCTAATAAATCTTGAAGAATTAAATAACTTGAAAATACCACTTTGGAGACAACAAAGTAATAGATAAGTAATGAAAGTTGACATAGTAATTGTACACTGAAAATGGATTACAAATTATAAGTAGTCTACTCCATTGTATTACGTCAAAATATAAGAATTTGTAACAGAAGTCTTTTAATATGATATGGATGGGTAGATTATGCAACATATCTTCTTACTAATGCCTACTCTAGTGGAATATGGTCTGATGATGATGATTTCAAAATCGGGCCCTGGTTTCCCTATTTGTATGGGAAGCAACAAGCTTCAGGCCCATTTACAAAAAGTCACATCACTTCATAACTAAAACATAATTAACATAAACATAAAAATATTGAGAGTTTGTTGGTGGATGCACTACAGTCTGTTAATCTCTAGTAAGCACCTGTGATCACCTAAGACCTATTCAAGGATCATGCACCATGATCATGTATCAAAACCATCAAACTCTAGTCCATGTTACTCCTCTCTTACTTGGCTTGTGCAATGAATGAGTTAATCTTCAACAAATGCTCAATGTACCCACTTTTGGCATGAGTGTCTGCATTATGTATAATATATTTAATGGCATACTCCAATTCGAAAATTCTTCCAAGTTGATGTGTTTTCTTAAGTACCTCATTTTCTTCATTGATTGCATCAAGAACAACTGGCAAATAGTGGGCTATCTCATCCTTCCATGTATCCTAATCTTTCAATTCTATTTCCTCGAAGAAGTTGGGCAAGGCCATACTCAATGGCTGACTAAAGTCACTTAGCTCCTATGTCAAGATGGTATGGAAATATTTATGGGCTTTCATAAGCTCTTGATATTCTTGTAACACATCAGTGTTATCTTCCTTCTTTGTTATGATGTGAGACTCCACTTCCTTCATTTTTTCACTCAATCTAGTGTTTTCCAATAATGTTGCATATGTTTTGTCATGAATATGACAGACTTGTTCAACATGCTCATACATATCTTCAAATCTCATGCAAACTATCTCTGATGCCATTTCAAAGATGGTGGTCTTGAGCTTTCCTTTTAACTCCTCTTGTTCCTTCTGAACTTTCTCATGTCTGTGTTTCCAGTAGGTATTTTTTGACATTGCTACTAGAACCTTTCTTTCATGCTCAACCAGTGGAGAGTAAAGCCCTAAGGAAGAAGGTAGTCTATCTTTGTAGATGATCAACTCATGCTTTAGCCTTTCATTCTCTTCTATTAGTCCCTTGTTATCCCTTATTAGTTTTTGAATTTGAGCCTTGGTGAACTTGGCCACATTTACATTCAAGTCAACAGTGTCCATAGGATCTTTATCTCCTACCCTTTGCACCAAAAGATGTCCATAAATTTGATCATGATCAACAAGGGAAGGCTTTTTGCTTGGCAGGTAAAGTGACCATATCTATAAAGTAGTATTATCAAGATTATATCCTGATCTAGTATAAATCTTATCATTAGCTTTGTCTGTCAAGTGCAAGTTTTTATTCTTTCTCTTTAGAAAGTTGTCAAACACAATGGTTGAAGTGATATCCCACCCTGGAAGGAGCATAACCCCAACTACTTGCAATAATGCTCTTCCTCTCTCAGCAATCATGTTCTTCATCTCTCTATCAATTTCATGTTGAAGCTCTTTCAAAGCATGTGCTTCCTTTTCAAAGTCAATGTCTTTTAGCCTTTCCCTTACCACCTTTCCCTTATACTCATAGATGAAAGGCTTAATTCAAAAGTTTGGACAAATGCATCATCTACAATGAATTCTTGATTGGCATGGTGTCTCACATGCTCATTGGAAGCTTCAAAGGTAATCACACTCCTTTCCAGTGGAATTTCATATTGGGGAATAACAAGAGTGTTAATCTGTGTGACCTCTTCTTCCCCTTCAGTATCATCTTCAACCATGATTGGGGTGTCAACTGAGAAGCTTACCTCTAGAGTAGGCTATGGTGACAGATGGCCCAATGGTGTAATATTTTATGTTTTCCTTCTAGAGCCAACATTTCTTCTCTTCTCAAATGCCACTAAGAGGTACATCCTTTATTATTTCTTCTTCATGTAGAAGCAATTGCTCAACTCTTTCCATAGGATCTTGAATTTCATGAAAAGCTTCCACATAGGCTGCGTTATTATTCATTCTCCAAGCCTCAGCCATAACAATTCTATTGTATGCATTTATCCTCATTATCACTTGACTTTCCTCACAATTCCTGATGACATCATTGATATGGAACTCATGCTCATATCCTTTCAATTTTTGAGAAATTTTGGCATCATAGATGAAATGCTCAGGGTCAAATTCTTTTCTCTTGTTTCCTACCACCAAGCCATAATAATCCAACTTGCTATCAACCAAGTCATATCTTGTATCAACAATAATAGTGAAGTCACCAAAACAAAGATTGGAAGGCATGAAATTTTTCCTTCCATAGCTTTTCAAATGCATGAAGGTTGAGTAAGACAATTGTCTTATGATCTCCAGGTATGCAACCCTATCTAGCACAATCTTAGGCAGTAAATATGGTGTTGCCTCAAATCCATATACTCTAATGACAGTACAATATGCAAATGCATACCGATCTCCCCAATTGTGATTTATTTTTCCATCACGACCCTTCTCCTTTGGTCGGAGGAACCTCTATACTTCTAGGGATAGATTATAGTCACATTTGTGGCCAAGTAATTTGTATAAGGGTTTGAAAAAATGTTCTTCAAAGTACAGGTAGTGGGATCTCCCACATCTACTATCCCAAATCGATGCCCACATTTGCACTGGTCTAGAATTACCATCACTATCCAAATCTTTTATTCTCAATTCTTCTCCCCATATTCCCATCACTTGTCCTTGATACAGTATCATATGCATAAGAAGTGAATAGTGTTTGAAGCAGATAACTTGACTATTGTTCTTAATAGCATTAAGAGCACTGTTAATGGCCTCAATTAGATACTCTGCATAGTCATAGGGCCTAACATCTTGGCTTTGAATGTTTGCAGCTAGAACCATGGGAGCTATAGTCATGTTAGCAGGGACATCAATTCCCAGTACTTGGCCAACTAAATAGTATGTGTATTGATAGTATTCTTCAAACAAATCTACATAGAATGGGGGCCTTTCATCACTAGAAAATCTCCTAGGTTGATTCCTTGGACCTTTGGGCCTGTGTAGAGGCAACTTCCACCTCTTATAGCTTGTATCTATAGAGTGATACTCTTCCAACAAGTCTCTCATTTGCAATTTCATCTTTAGGGAGGTGTCCAATTGGAAAACCATACAAATATAATCTCGTGTTATAATCATAAAATGTGACCCATTGTGTAAGTGAATTGCCCTTGTTTTGGGATTATAATTCTTTGCTAGTACTTTAATTAGTTCTATGTTCACAAAAACATTTGGCATCACAAGTTTTCCTAGATTCAAATTCCATGGGTTTGAAATTAGGCTATATCTATACTTCTTCCTATAGTGATAGGTGAACAAGTCATAACCCTTGTGCGAAGTCGACACATCTCCCAAATTCTTGTGCTTGTCCTATAGGGTCTCACATGATGGGTTTAATTGAGTTTTTATTCTTGCTTTTGGCCTAGACCTAAGACACTGGTCTATTAAGTCTTGATTAAGTGGCCTACTTTCTATTTTTTGCCTCTTTTCTCTTGTTTTCTCTGGGGTTTTATCCATTTTAACCCTAATTGTGTTGTACTTCAAGCTATCTTAAAAAAATTACATTCAGCTGAGCCAAGA